>RJWH01003866.1:0-49526 GCA_004363575.1 Solenodon paradoxus | reverse complement strand
TGTTCTTTGCATTTAACCTTGATGCTTAGCCTTCTATTTGCATCTAAATGTAAGGCTGTGTCACTTTATATGTGAATGAACCAAGTTCTAAAGAGCTGACCCTGTGCACCCCTCCCTGTGGCTGAGGCAGCTAGAGTGGTTAAGGTGCAGGTCTATGGAACCAGGTTCGAAACCCAGGGCTGGTAAATTAATTAATTAAACTAAATTACATTAAAAAATGGTTTCCATAGTAAATGGAAAGGTCTCCCTTGAGAGATTTTACCAGATAAGTTCAGGTGTGTTTAGTGAACCCAGAGCTCAGAAAAGTAAGGTTACAGAATGGAGTCAGCTTTACAAACAGTTTCTCATCTCATCCTCATTTGGTGTTACTATCTCCTAGAGTAAGTCTCCTCTTCCTTTTTACACCGGGAAGCAGCACCTGAACTAATTCTGCTGAAAGGTTTGGTTTCAGCCCTGCTTCCTCTGCCTGGGATTCCTGGTTTTCCACTCGGGAGGAAGTGGAGGATGAGGCTTCTCCAGCAGACGGAAGTCATTCATGTCTGGCTGCCTGTGCACAGGAAGCATCTGGGATCCTAATTTAGTTCCAGATGAAGAGGCTTGAGAGGGAATTCCCTACCAAAAGTCTGATGTAAGTTGGTAGCTAAGATGGAATGTACTTTCTGTTTGGCTAGATGTGCTTAATTAAGGTCACATCGCCTTCTATATGGGCACAATGTTGCAAAAACCTCTAAAGATTGAGCACAAAAGAAATATCAGGAGCAGTGCTGTCTACCCAAACACTCAGCAGTTGAGACCAAACACTACCCTCCAAAATTCTAAGCCCGTCAAACGCATCTGCCCGGTCCTCTAGCAAGCCTGTTTTCAGAAAACGGGTCCGAGTTGTAATTAGGGATTCTTCTGTGTAGGGAAGGTTCTGAAGTCATACAGAAGAGCCCTCTGAAGACATTTTCCCTCTGGGTATTCGAAGTATAGTTAAAAATGAACAGCTGGCCATTACAGATGAAACTCAGTGATCTATTTGGGCCAGGACACTGAGTTTCCAGGAGCTAGCATGCTCTAAACCATTGATCTTAAGGTCCCATTTTCAGACTACGGCAGATACCATAGGCCCTACAGATACCACTGATATGAAGCACTGACAATACCACACAGCTCCTCCTCTTTACAATAACCTTAAAGTGAAGCCCATATCAAACAGGCCTACAAAATGCTCCAGCCAGGGAATAGGGGACACACGCAGCTCTAACTCCTTCAGAAGTAGACACCCTAAATGTTCTTTTCTATAATTCCCACCATTCGACCTAGGAAAAAGGCCAACACTCCTAGCCCCAAAGGACCATCACCAGACACAATGGTGAAGACAACCCCACATGAGAAGTAGCTTTGGTCAGACCTTCTTTTGTACTGGTCTCTTGGCCACTGTATTGTTCCTCGAAGGAACCTATACGTTCATCCTATCCTGTGCTAATGCCTGAATCACTTGTCCTTCGTAGAAGCTCTGGCTCAGTGTAATCGACTTAAATCTTCTGCAGGCTGGGAAAGGAAGGTGCCAGGGTGTATATACATTGGGAAAGGCAAGAGCAGCGGAGGCTTAACATCCAAAGAAAAGGTAGTTTTCACTCTGCAGACTTCCCTTCCATGAAGATGCTCATCTATACTTTTCATCTGAGGATAATAGTGCCTAACCTTCTTTCTAAAGCATTTTGTACTTTCTTATTCTATCTCTTCTGCTTATAAAGTTAAGAGAAAGGACTCTGGACTTATTTCTTGGCATTTCTTACGTCTAACATACAATTTTGTGTTTAGGTCAATTTTGTTCATTTACTCAAATGTCCAACCAAATCTGAGACCTATACCATGGTTTGCTTGTTCTAGGTTCCTGCTCGAGAGTGGGGAGAAATCCAGGAATAATTCAATATAACTGAACTGCTGTCAATCCCTCAGATCTCAGTTTTCTGACTCAGTACTTTCTAACACAGGAGAAAAAGGACTTCACAATCTACCACAGGTGGAGGAATAACTGCGGGGAAATTTCTAAACCCTTAGAACATCATTACCCAACCTTCAGCCCCAAAACAAGCAGAACCAGGAGCAGAGAGGCCCTACCTCTTCAACAGCCAGGACGTGCTCCATTTTCTTACTTACCCTGACGGGGTCCTCTCTTCCGTCGGAATGCTGCACCTGACTGCAGGGCTTCTAGAAGACTGTCCATCACACCTGTCTCATCGCCCTCTGTTATGAACAAAGATGGAAATGTCAGCTCTTCAGGCTGAGCAGCATGTCTGTGCCGAGCCCCACATAAAATCCACGACTACTACTTGGCTTCTCCTTGCTCACAGTGGGCGGGAGCTCAGGGCAGACAGAGGGCGCAGCCTGGAACCTTACAACTCATGTTTATTGTGTCTGCTTAAAAAATGGTTAAAACAAAAAGTTTCACTGCTCACTGTAAACCTTCTCCTGCAAGCCCTCCCCATCCCAGGTAGGATTAGCACAAAGAATTGCACAACTGTCCAACTCCAAGACCAAGAAAAGTAGAGACTGAGGTTTTGAAATTAACAAGGAAATATAACACCCCCATTTTATAGTAGTGCTTCACTCAAATTTACATAAGCCTCTCATGAAGAGACTGGTTCAGGTTTCAGGCTCTGAAGGAAGATGGGAGAGAAGAAATCAAGTATGTTTCATTTAAACACTGCCCCCAGTGGTGGTATCTCGCTGAAGCCAGCTCAGCATCTAAGAGGAGAATCCTGACTGGAACACCAAGAGTTAATGTAGAATCCTTCTTCCATCCTGGCTCTGTTTCCTAGGCAACAGCTCGGGGTAGTGAAATCTGAAACTGAAATCCCAAGGAACTGGTGGGCCCCAGCTACAAGGCAGGGCTCACTGCTCCCAGCGCCACCTGCTGGCTGAATATCACCAGTGCACCTGACCTACATTCCAACCTTCCTTGCTTGCCCTGGGGGACCAGGTCAGTGCAAGGTCTGCTGTGCCGTCTGATAACTAGGTACAGCCCTCATTCCACATGTCCCTAATGCATTCCAGAAAAGTAACCAAGGACAAATCCGAGAGCACTGGAGAGAATGGGGGAAGGTGAAGGAAACAGTGTGGGCTTTAGAAGCATTTCTAGAAAAAAGTTTATGGCTTTTATGCAATCCCGGTAAAGGCAGGGGAATTGTTTCCTATAAAAATATAAAGAAAATATAGAAATGTAGGCTATTCCTGCTGCTTCAGGTTCCTATTCTTACCACAACAGGAAGTAAAAAAAGCCCCTGAGAACAAGAGATGTTAGAGTAGCCCTCACCTCTTGTGCTCAAAAAAGCACTCTAACACACTTTGACAGACACAGCAGCCCTGAGAAACCCCTTCACATACAGCTTGTACCCCCTCAAATTCAAGCAGGGTGGCATCAGGTTAGTGCTGTAAGCAACACATGCTGTATTTCCGCTGCCTCCAGAGAAAGCCAGATGGGGGCAGGGAATCAGCAGCAGGAAAGCAGCAGAGACAGGAAACAGAGGGCCAGTAATTGAGGCCATATGTTTCAACAAAAGACATGCTTCTGGTAGTAAGAGAGAGATTCTGCTGAAGAAACAAGGGTGGACAGCAATCCAACCCCATTTCCAGAACGTCAATTCATTTTCAATGTGATAGGTACTGGGGACATAGTACTGAGTGAAATAAGCAGCAAGGGAAGGCATGCTACCAGTAAGGGACAGGATGGGCCAGAAAAACATTCTGAGGAGAAGAACAAAAGATTTAGCAGAGGGTGTGAAACAGGCCACAGTAACTGTTGAACAGGGAAAGAAAAGGGTATGTGTTATAGCCAAGACTAAAATCACTGGGGAGATGAGACAATACAAGAGCCAGCAAAGGAGAGAAAAAGATTTGAGCAAGGAGAACTGGAATGTACACATAACAGAGTTGGGGTTAAAGTCTAGCTTCAGGCTCTTGCAGGTAATAGGTTGCCAACAGTCATCTGCCAGCAGTGAGCTCAGACATGAGCTGTTCTGTCCTCTAGCTTATCAAGAGGCCTTCCAAATGTTCCTGTCAAAGCCCATCAGCGCTTCTCCTTCACGTCATACCTGCATTCATGTCTATGAGCTGCTCTCTCTTCTGCTGCTTCTCTAGCCGCTCCTTCTCTGCCTTCTCCTTGGCGAGTCTTGCTCGCCTCATCTTTTCCTCCGTCTCCCGCCGCTTCTGGTTCTCCTTGACTGCTTGCTGTGGGAACGAGTGAAACGTGGGCATGTGTACACTCACACATGCCCACCCGCCACCGAGCGACATGAAACCCCTGGAAGGGAGGCCTGTCCATGAAACAGTCAGTCAACAGGCATCCCTTGCTCACCACAAACATATTCTTAAAGTTGTGCAGATCCATGAAGAATTCTTCCACAGACACCTTCTTGGGGTCAAAGATGAAGTAGTCACCCAGTTCCTTATAGAGGGTCTCCATGTTCGAGTGCATCATCCGCAGCTTGTTATACTGCTCCTGTGCATCCTTCACAAAACTGTGCGGCCAAGGAGAGTAAAGAACAAAGACTACAAACAGATGGACTTCTCCACCCACAGGAATAATCAGAGGTGAACTGGCACACACAAGGAAGCTCAATATAGGCCTGTTTATAATGGCAAAAGCCAGAAGCAATCTAAATATCCCAAATGGGGAAATGGTAAATGAAAAGCTATGGTGCACCTGCACAATAGGAAGTGGTAATTAAAAGAAGCTATTCTGCATATACTGCTATGGAAACAGAGCTAAGACATACATGTGCCAGGCAATATCTGTTTAAGATAAACCTGAGATGCAAATCCAAAAGCAGTTCAGTGGTGTGGCTGTATTTGAGAAGGGGAGGGAATAAGGGACTATGCATAAGGATCAAGGAGAACTTTTAGTTTATCTGCATGGTTTGCCTTCCCTGCTACAACAATGAGAATACTTTCAAAAACTATGTATTTAAAACTATTTTTTTATTGTTGTTTAAAGAAGAAATGTGCATCACCAGCTCTACCCAGTTGTCCCCCAGGGGAAGCTTTCATTCCCTCCCTAGCGGGCAACTCCCTCCTTCCAAGAAAGGATATAGTCATTTTTTCAACAAACTTGTCTTTCTCATCTGTAGCAGCTGGGAAATTCTGAACATCACGTTCCACGTCGGAAATTTGTTTCTTCATCTGATCTAGATTCTTTTGCAAGTTTTCAGCAGAAACTAAAGGAAACAAAAACAAACAGCAAAAGCTCACTAAGTCCAGTCACACGATCCTTAGCTTCTGCCCTCAGGGCACAACTTCACATACACCAGGTACTTCATTACTTTAGTTCTCTATGTCCTCTCTACTTGTTTCACACATCTCTCCAGTGAAACTGTAAATTACCTGATGCTTGAATCTCTCTAGCCTACATAAGCTGTAGTTTTCTAAGAAGGGAAAACAGAAAAGAGCTTCACCAAATAATTTTTTTAAATGTATGAAATCCCCTAGGATCTTGGTCTAATTTATTTTAAAGAACAGGATTTAGGAGGAAGAAACGTACACAGAAATACGAAGGCAGGGCAGACATGTTCCCATGTCCAGTGAACATTGGTTTTTCTTTGCCTAGTTCATTGTCAGTGAGGTCTGAATTTTTGTTGTTATTGTGGTTTAGTTTTCTGAATGTGAAAAACTGTTGACTTATACCCAAAACAAGAACACCTGCCTCTCTTCCATTTATTTGTTGGTGTTTGGTATGCCCCTAGGAAGGGAAGGAAGGCTTCTCCCATTTTACACATGGAGACCTCTTTTCTGCCTGACGATCTTTCCTTGTGGCTTTGACAGCAGGGAGTATGTCTAAGCCCTCTCTCCCAGTTCTGTAGTCTGGCACAGGATGAAAGTAAATGATTTAAAGCCTAGACTGTGCCTTATTTCCCTCTCCGGGCAGAGATGATTTTTTTGGTTAAGAATCATCTTCTAGCTTCACCCCAACCTGGCCTACCTCGGCTGGCTTTCTCCACATGACCAAGTTCATCTGGAAACTTGAGGACCTCAGGATGGTCATTCTCACACAACTCTGCCAAGAAGTGCAGCAATGTCATCTTCTGGTCTGTGGACTTGGTATCTCGAAGCTTGGGGGCAGAGAAGAGACTATTAACTCTTGGCATACCCAAGATCACCTCAGGCCAAGAGCAGTTGGCCACACTGGGCTTCTAGAGGCCAGCAGCCTTCCCTTCTGTCGTCCTGCCCTCACCCCTGGGTTCACCTTACAGAGGAAGCTGATACTGAAGCCAAAAGCACCGGCATTCCTGGACCCAGCATTCATGTAGTTGCCGACAAGCAAGGTAATCTCCAGGAGGTTAGAGAAGCTCTCGCTTTTTCGCAACTCCTCACATGCGGCAGTCACAGAAACGATCTCTGGCTTGATATTCTCCACTTGCTCATTGAACTGGAGTTTGAAGAGGATGGCATTGAGGCGAGGCCGCAGGCGGGGCACAGTGCCCATCTGGTGGGGAAAACACATTCTGTTACAAAAGATGCAGGCTTGAGCCGCCTCTTCTGGGAGGTCCAAAATATGGAGAAGAGAGAGATAAAGATAAGTTGAAAGAGACAAGAGGCAAGGAGCAAGTGCCCCAGCTGCTCTCAGAGAAGAGGAGAGGAAGGGGTCAGAGACAGGCCTCACTCACCACCACACCAAACTGTTCTGACTCAGCCAGATCATCATACTCCTCCTTCAGTTCCGAAAGAATTTTTAACTGTTCTGGCTCTGGCATCTGCTTAATGAGGTTCTGAAAGAGAGAAGGAACTGTATCAGTTTGAGGGGAAGTAGCTGACAACTTGAGTCAAAGAGGTCAGCCCTTCAACTCTGCCCCAGAACCACTGAAGAAATATGGGTAGTGGGAGTTTTGGAGGAGACAGCAAATGAGATGGCAGGACTGGAAAAATAGACCAGAAATGACCTCACCACCAGAGATGGAAGCTAGTATTAAGTCAGCACTTCTAGAGCCTCAATCTCTAAGCAGAGGAGATGAGGTTAATGTACAGTGATGCAGAGAGTCATTTCCAGCAGAAAGACTTTGCTCCTTACCTGGACCATAGACTCGGTTAGAACAGCCTCATTCACCTCCAGGATGACATTTTTAATCTCTTGATAGGGCATGCGGAAGGAACCCAAGAAGATGGCTGCCAGAAAATGAGATATAAAGATAGGTTCTCAGTTTCTTCATCTCCCAGCCCATTCCCTTAACTTATGTTGGACAATTTTTCTAAGAGCATTCTTTGAAATTTACTATCAGAAATCTCCATACTCCTCATTGCTTGCAGTTAAAAATCAATGTTTAAGGTTCCCACTCCCAGTTTTTGCTTTTATTAATCCCCACTTTGTCCCAAGTACCACATTCTACAAATATCGTGACTCCTTGCTCACACAGTATGTCTTTGATCTCTATTTGCATCAAAGATGTTCACCCCATTCTATCTTAGTTCCTCACTCCATGACTTCATCCTCAAAACTGCCACTGCCTTGAGATGCTCTAATTCTTAAAATGCCATATCCCGTTTTCCATTAAACATTTCCTATTCTTCCAGTTTCCTCACTTCTTAACTGAATTCACTCTTCAACCTTACCAGAGGTCTCTCTCTCTGGCACTGTGCCTTCTTTATTTAACCTAGAATCTAGAGTCTATCAACTCACTCACTCTCTCCTATGACTCCTGTTTCTACTACTACTATTCCTATTCTCTTGTTTCTTTCTCCTACCAGTCCCTGGTTAACCCAAGCACCTCATTACTCTTACTGATAAACACTACTAGTAAAAACTCTGCTGATCAGAATTCATGAATTTTTAATGGCACCAATGACAGCTGGGAACTCATTGTTCCTAGCAATACTTCTATGTGTCCTTAGTTCATGCTCTCCTGGCCCTCCTGACAGTCGTCCAAAATATCCCCATCTTGAAAATGTCCACCACCTTCCCATTTGTTCTAAGATCTTGCTTCTCTTCACTGAGAAAGGCTGGAACCACGTTTTGATTTAGATTTCCCTGATTGCCAGTGAGTAGGACTATCTTTTCCTGTGCCTGTTGCCCATCTGTATGTCCTCTTCAGAAAAATGTCCCTTCAATTCCTCTTCTGATTTTTTGATTGGATTGCCTGGTCTTGTTATTGAGTTTTCTGAGTTCTTTGTATATTTTAAATATTAAGCTCTTGTAAGAAATATGAAATGCAAATATCTTCTCCCAGTTAGGTTGTCTTTTTGTTTCTGTAATGTTGTATTTCTCTGTGAAGAAGCTCTTTACTTTGATGTAGTCCCATGTTTATTGATTTTTTTGTTTCCCTTTATGCTGAGTTGAGTCCCCAAAGGCATCTTTAAGGCTGATGTCATGGACTGTCTTCCTTATGTTGTCTTCCAAGAATTTTATGGTTTCATGGTCATATGGTCCATGTAACTAGTCCATTTTGAATTAATTTATGTAAATGGTGTAGAGTGATCTAGCTTCATTCTATTGCATGTGGCCGTCCAGTTATCTCAACACCATTTATTGAAAGGATTTTCCTTTCTCCAGTGTATGCTTTTGACTCCTTTGTTGTAGATTAACTGACTGTATGTGAGTGGGTCAGTTTCTGGTGATTCAGTTCTATTCCACTGGTCTGTGCCTCTGTTTATTAGTCTAGTACCATACTATTCTGATCACTATCACTTTGTAGTATAGCGAAGTGTCTGGGAGTGTAATCCCTCCAGATGTGTTCTTTTTTCTCATAATTGCTTTGGCTATTTAGGGTCTTTTGGTTGTTCCATACAAATCTTAAGAATTTTTGTTCTATTTCCTGGAAATAAGCCTGTGGGATTTTAATGGGGACTGAGTTAAATCTGTATATAGCTTTAGGTAAGATGACCATTTTAATGATGTTGAGTTTTCCCAACCATAAATGGGATGTCTTTCCCTATCTTTGTATCCTCTACTTATTTTAAGAAGGATTTGTAGTCTTCACTGTACATACAGGTCTTTCAATATACAAATATATTCCAAGATCTTTTATATGTTTACTTGTATTTTAAATGCTGTGATTTTCTTGATTTCATTTTTTTCTAGCATGTTGTTTGCATATAAGAATGCACTGATTTTGTAGCCTGCCACTCTACTATATTCCTTGATTTATTCTAGTAGTTTTTGACAGCTTTTAGGGTTTTCAATGTATATAATCATGTCATCTGCAAATAATGAGAGTTTTACTTCCTCCTTTCCAATTTGGATTCCTTTTAGTTATTTGGCTTGCTAATTGCTCTAGCTAAGACCTCCAGCACCATGTTAAATAGTGGTGAAGAGTCTTGCCTTGTTCCTGACCTTAGAGGAAATGCTTTCATTTTTCACCATTGACAATGATGTTCACAGTGGGTTTCTCATATATGGTCTTTATTATGCTGAGGTATGTACCGTCTATGCCCATTTTATGCAGGATTTTTATCATAAATGGACATTGGACCTTGTCAAAAAGCTTTCCCTGCATCTATTGATAGGATAATGTGGTTTGTCTCCTTGATCTTGTTGATACAGTATATTGTATTAATATTTACATATGTTGAACTCACCCTTGCATCCCTGGGATAAATCCCATTTGGTTATGATGGATGATCTTTTTGATGCATTGCTGGATTTGATTTGCCAATATTCTGTTAAGAATTTTTACATCTGTGTTCACTAGAGATATGGTCTGTATTTTCTTTCTTGGGGATGTCTCCAGCAGCTTTTGGTATCAGTGTGACATTAGCCCTATAGGAAAGCATCTAGGAATGCTCTCCTGTTCTTCAAAATTTTGGAACAGTTTGAGAAGAATAGGAATTAATTTTTCTTTGAAGGGTTGGTATAATTCATTAGAAAATCCATCTGGTCCTGGCTTTTATTTTTAGGGAGACTTTTGATTACCTCCTTTTCTTTGCTTGTAGTTGTTCTGTTCAGGTGTTCCAGTTCTTCCAGGTCCAGTCTTGGTAGATTATTTTTCTAGAAATCTGTCCATGTCCTCAGAGTTGTTTAATTTGTTGTCATACAACTGTCCATACTAGTCTCATAGATGTTTTGTATTTCTGTGGTATCTGTTGTAACTTCTCCCCTTTCATTTCTGATTCTAGTTATGAGAGTTTTTTTCTCTGAGTCTAGCCAATGGTTTGTCAAATTTTATTTTTTCAAAGAACCCACTTCTGATTTCACTGATTTTCTGGATTGTCTTTGAATTTTATTTCATTTATTCCTACTTGAATTTTTATTATTTCCTTTCTTCTACTGATTTTTGGCTTTAATTGTTCTTTCTCTAGTTGCCTTAAACATAAGGTTAGATTGTTTATTTGTGATTTTTCTTACTTCTTAAGGTAGGCCTGGAGTCCAATGAACTTCCCTCTTAGTACTGCTTTTGCTGCATCTCATAGATACTGGTAGCTCATGTCTTCATTTTCATTTGTCTCTAAGTATTTTTTAAGTTTCTCTTTGATTTCCCGTTTTACTCGTAATTCAAAAACATATTGTTCAGTATTCAGTTAATTTGGGGTCTTCCAACTTTCTTTTTGTGGTTAATTTCTAGTTTTAAGCCATTGTGATCAGATAAGATACTTGGTATGATTTCAATCCTTGTAAATTTGAGATGTTTTGTGCCCCAACATATGATCTATCCTTGAGAATGTTCTATGCACACTTGAGAAAAAAGTGAAATTTGTAGTCATTGGAGGAAGTGTTCAGTATATGTCTATTAGACCTAATTGTCTATGGTTATTTAAAGCTGCCATTTCTCTGTTAATTTTCTGCCTGGTTTATCTGTCCATTGTTATAAATGAGGTGTTTGAAGTCTCCTATTATTATTGTATTGCTGTTGATGGCTCTTATCAGTTCTAATAATACTTCCTTAATATATTTTGATGCTCCCTCATTTGGTGCATATAATAAGCATTATGTCTTCTTGCTGGACTGACCCCTTCATTATTATATAATGTCCATCTCTGTCTTTTGTTATATTAAGTATGGCCACTCCTATTTTTTTGTGGTTGTCATCTGACTGTAGGACTGTCTTCCAATCATTGACCTTGAGTCTGTTTATCTTTTGAAAGAAGGTCAGTTTCTTGAATGCAGCAGAAGGTTGGGTTATGCTTTTTAATCCATTCGGTCACACTGTGTCATTTGACTGGTGAGTTCAGTCCATTAGCATTTAGGGTGCTTATTGATATGCAGCTGTTTATTGTCATTTTGTAATTTGTCTTTTCTGTGTTTTTTGAGACGGTGCCTTTGTTCTTCTTTCTCTCCTTAGGTGGACTGAGTGTGGTCGTACATTGATTAGATTCCCCTTTTTGTGTTCTTTGCTTTTCCCCTGGAGTTGTATTCTGAGGTTACCCTGAAGTTAGTATTAAGATTTCTATGTTTGTTTCCTATTTTTATTTGCTAACAGAAGTCTCTCACTCATTCTAACCATCCACATTTTTGTTCTCTTCTCCTCCCCACTTTTTATATTTACTGTCTTATTGCTTTTAAGTGGGGTTATTTACACTTTATATAGCATTCTTCAGTATTTTTTGTAGAATTGGTTTTGTGGTGATGAATTCCTTTAAACTTTTGCTTATCGAAAAAGTGGTTTTTTTTTTTAACCACTCCAATTCTGAACAATAATCTCATAGGGTATTACAGTATCTCAGGCTGAAAATCCTTTTCTTTTAGCACTTTGAATATATTATGCCATTCCTTTCTGCCCTGTAGAATTTCAGTTAAGAAATCTGCTGACAATCTTATGGGGACTCCTTTGTATATGACTCATTTTTCTCTGGCTGCTTTTAAGATTTTCCTTTATCTTGTATTTTTGACATTGTGATAACAATGTGTCTAAGTATAGGTCTGCTTGTTTATTTTATTAGGAACTCGTTGAGCTTCCTGGGTCTGAAGGTTTGCTTCATTCCTCAGGAAAATTTTCAGCTATTTCTTCAAATATAGTTTCTGCCCCCTTTTCTTTCTCTCCTTCTTCCTGCACCCCACCCCTATGATGCTATCCCTTCTATCTCAAATGCTGTCTTCATTTCTTTGCAATCTTTAATCACTTTGTTAGTTTGCATCCCTCTGTTGCCTCTTCTAGCCTGATTCCACTGGAGGCTACATCTATCATATTCTTGAGTCCCTCTTTGAGTTCTTTAGTTTAGCTATCATTATCCATCATTTCTTTGATATCTTGTTTCATTTTTTCTCTTTTGTTCTTTTTCTTCCTCTGTTGTTTCTTGATTTCCATGAGTATGTTTCTCATTATTGCCTAAATTCACTGTGAGATAGTTTGCATAGCCTGTTGTATTCTGATATTCCCCCTGGGTTTTTTATTGTAGCCATCATTTTGCGTATATTTCTACATCTTTGCTCTGCTTGGCATTCTGTGTTTCTGTAGGTTAGGTTTCCCTGCAGTGATGGCCTTGTGTAGGGTATCAACTTGCACCAAATAAGCTTTTATCTTATTTTGAACACCAGGATTTCTTGAGTTTTGTGCTGTCACCACTGGTTGGATTTGTTGAAGTTCTTATGTGGACCCTCTTTTGAGGTCCAGGAGTTCAGCCTAAGGAGTTGGAGCTTGTGTGGGTGATGCAGAACCTTCCCCAAGAGTCAATGACCCCTTTGCTGTTGGCCCACAATCTGCAATCAGGCTGCAATTTCACGTCCAACCATAGGGTGGTGCTAGTGGGTAGTGTTGATGGTTTCTCCCTCTGGATATCTCTCTTCTTTTAAGCTTGAAGGTGAGATTTCCAGTGGACAGGTCCTGGGGCTCCAGAGCAATATGGTGGGTGGGGTTGGAGGTGGAGAATTCCCCTAGCTGTCTTCTGGTTACATTGACATCCCATGTAATTTTCTCACTGGGCCTCTTGCTCAAAATTTTGGGGTACTGGTCGTCCTTTCACCTTGTGCCAAGACCCTCTCTCCCAGCTCCATATACTAGTCCCACTGGGCAGGCTGTCTGATGCACTTGCGACTCCTGGGAGGCCTGGTTCTTCCTGTAGTTCCTTCCCCTCCACTGTAGCCCAAATCCCAAATCTGTAGGATAGCTCTGAATCCTGATATTTTTGCCTACTCTTTGTGGTCATGATTGCTGCTGCATCTCTATAGCCTCTGTGCCTGATTTTCCTCAGTGTTTGTTTGTGGAAAATAGGTGAATTCCTAGTTGCTCTGTGGGGAAGACATGAGTCTCACTCTTATAAGGTTGCCATACTGACCAGAATTGCCTGGAGCTTCTGTCCTTAACCCTTATACTTTACTGAAGTTATTCTTTCCCAGGCTAGTGACTTTCCTAATGCCATATTCAAAGGCTACTAGTCCCGTCCAGATTTTACTTGACCTTTGTCTTTATTTGACACTGTCGACTATTCCCACTTAGGACTACGTCATCCTATTTTTCTTACTATTCCTTTCTAGCCTCTTTTGAGGTCTCCCTTTTTCTTTATCTGCTCCTTAAATATTAGTGGTCTTCAAAGCAAACTCATGGTTCCAATTATGATTCATATGCTACCTTCTAAATTCATATTTCCAGACAACCTTCTTCCTGATTTCCATACCCAAGTGCTTAATATTCCCATCCTTTTTGGAGGAACCCCCAAGATAGAGGGAATATGCTTTTCCTGGTCCTATATCTTAGGTGTAATATAAACTCTATAATTTTCCTATTTCATTAAATGGTACCACTCTCTATAGTGATCCAAACCCAAGAAAACACCTTTATCACCTCAATCACTGATTCCATTCATTCTGTCTTCTTATTATCTTTTACCTTTCTCTATTTTCTCACTACTTTAGTTTCAGGTGACCATCTCTTACTTAGTTAAAACATAACTCATCTCTTTGTCTATAGTCTTCCCCTATTCTCCTAGTAATTCAGCTTCAAAAATAACTGGTGAAGTAAAGTAGCCTTCCCTGAAGTCAAATAGCATTGTATCATCTCCCTTTCCTAATTAAAATCCCTCCAATAACTTCCTTAGCTTTCAGGATAAAATATACACTTCTTTGCCTAAGACTACCAGCTTTCTTCTTCCACCGCTCCCCACATATGGCCTTTTCTCAGCTGTACTCAACTACTTGCAGTCCCCAAATTATAATCTGTCTCAGACCTCTGTGTCTTCATATATTCTGATCCCTCTGCCTGAAATAAGCCAGTGCTCACCTTTCATTTATTTCATTGCTAATATTTCTGCCAACTCAGTTTAAGCAGTTTCCCCTTTAGAATGACTTCTAGGATGTGGTCTCACTTTCACTGCCCCCATCACAGCACTTACCCATCTTCGCTATTACCATTATTTACTTTTCTGTCTCCACCAGACAAATAGCTCATGAAGACAATTACTATGCTTTACTCAGCTTTGTATCCTCAGCATGTAAGAGAACTTAGTAATTATTAAATCACTAAATTATATCTCCTAGATGGTCCTACCCTAATCTCAATTCTCTTTCTGAATTGTTTCCTAAATCACTATCACTTAAGAAAAAATAATGATGTACTACTCCAGTTTTGTGTAATTACTAAAATAACAATTACTCAAGTATTATGTTTCCAGAGACAATCTTGCGAAAAGGAAACTCACATTACTTTAATCTCCATAAAAGTGGAGACAAACCCATAGATACTATATTACTTAGTAGTATCTGCTATCAATGATGTAAGATTATATAGCCAAGAATAATGCAAAAAGGCTGAGTTCTCATTGCATCACTGACTTTACTTACTACTATGTGTTCTTATTAACTGTATAACCTTGGCCAAATACAACATCTGAACTTTAATTTTCTCATTTTGAAAAATGGAGACAAAAGCCACACTGAAAAATTGTGAGTGGGTTTTATAGACTATATATGTGTTCATCTCTAGAACATATACCTAGTATGTGCTTGACAAAGTCTACAAAATGGCAGATCCTCAAATATCTGTTGGAATGTCATTTAAATCTAATTACTTAGCATAGAGCTCAGCAGTTGAAATGAACAACAACAACAACAAAATGAACATCCTGATTATCAAATAAGTACTATCTGTATCAATTTTTCAGAGGAGTTTCTGATCTTAAATTCTAGCACCAATCAGTTATGAGTATAGGTTGTAAGTTCAGAACAGACTCTCTGGATTTAATGATCCTACTCTGAGAAGTACAGGATTTATGCTACTCTAAACCACAAAGTTATTTTAGATTTAATTGAAGCCAAGTCAGTGACTGCATTTAAAAGACATACTTTAAAAAGCATGTGCCCTTGTAGTCAGGTGACTGAGACAAGTACGAAAACCATGTAAATCCAAGGACCCAGTTTCGCCATCCGGGACTGGGGTGAAAAAACAAATTAAAATATAAACATATAGGTGTGCCCAGTGAAGCAATGGTTTGATCATTCGCCTTCAGTTGAGAGCACAGTTTTCAGGCATCCAAAGGAACTGGGTTCACGGTTTATGAAAAGGATGAACACTAAATTAAACTGATAAGATGTTCTTTTTCTTTCTTCCTGCCTGCCTCTGCTTGTTGTAATTCCTGCCTGAAGTGTCTGAAGCATTCCTTTGGTGGGGGTAAGGGAGAGAAATTAATTTTAAAAAGTAAATTAAAAAATAAATCTCTCCCTTCAGAAAAAGATGTTTCTTCCTGTTCTTTCCTTCCTCTCAAAAAAAAAAAAAAAAAAAAAAAAAAGTGTATTACCTAAAATGAGAAAGAAGGAAATGAACAGTAGCTAGAACATTTGGGATAGATTTTCTGTGGTTCCAACAGAAATAAGGGCTTTGAAATAAGAAAATCTGATGTTCAAATCCCTAGGTTATATGACTAGGCAAATTCTTAAAAGTCTTTGCTTCAGCATGCCCTGGTGGAGAAGCCATCAGGTCAATTGCCTCCAAAGGAGCCCAGGCCATATACCCCTGGGTTCGAGTACTGGGTGGGCGGTACAACCAGTGTAAACAACTAAATAAAAATAAAATGCTGCTTCTTCCTCTCTCTTCCTGCCTGCCTGTCTAGTAGACTTCATTCCTGTACCTGTCTTTTAAAAAATATAAAGTCTTAGCCTCTATTTTATTGCCATAAAACTAATAATAATAATCTTGCAACGTTATTAAGAGTTTAAAATAAATATCTGAAATTCACTAGACAATTCCTGGTATATAGCAGGAACTCAGCAAATGGAAATTTCATATCAAGAGACCCAAGATACAGCAGAACAAAGCTTCTAGAACTCCCATCGCATTTCAAATAGTTGGGATTACAGAGTTACTCACAGAGATTCTGGGATGTCTTTGAGTCCAAGACCTTTAACTCTTTTACTTTTTTCTTTTGCACAGACTTCTTTTCTTCTCCACCTTCCTGATCCTTCTTGGCTAGCAAGGTAAATATTAGAAAAGCATGATTAATGACAAGTTACACTTGTCCTTATTGAACTACTATTTCAGTTTGAAATGGCCCCTACTCCTTTAGCAATAATTGTCTTCCTACTCTATTTCATCAAGGCTAACCTCTTCTTTAAGCACCCACCTTTCAATTACTGACTACTCATACCAATTACTTATAATCAAAGTAACTAATTCTCATTTCTTTAATAGTTATCAATCCACATGCACCTTATCTACTTACAAGGAGCAGCAAACTCCCTATAGAGGACTAGATAGTATTTTAGGCTTTATAGGTCATACCGTCTGTTTCAACTGCTCAACTCCCCTACTAAATAGCATAAAAGTAGTCATAGACAATATATTAATATACATTTCTGTGTTCCAATAAAACTTTATTTATAATCCTTCAAGCTCCAGTTTGAAGATGAGTTCCCTACAAAAAAAATTTTATTTTCCCAAATGCCAATGCCTATTATCCCTCTCTGAATCTCTATGGAATTTGGCATTTCCTTATAGCAAGTCCTTTCACTTCAAGATAAAGACTTTCTTTGCAAATTTAATGGTTTAAGCATAAGTCCTTAAAAGGGTCCTATTGCTTAAATATATTGGTGCACACACCAATCAATATGGAAGGTATAATATACTCCTTCTACATTCTTCTCAGATTTCCAAAACCATTTTGGTTTTTTTTTTGTTTTCCCTAATAAAGGTACTCACTCTCTATTTTGATGAACTTATTTTCACAGTATTTGTTATCTATACCTCATGCAATAATTAAACAATTTTTCATGACATTTCACGTGTATCATATCAATCTTTTAAAAACCTGTGTGACTTTAATAAATGCAGATACTTTGCCATCCCACCTAGATTTCAAACTTCAAAAGAATAGGCAAAAAAAAAACTTTTTACCTGACAATGAGAAAAATAAAAGGTATTAGAAAGGGATGAAAATGCTATTTTTGTGGAAAACATGACTACATGTAGCAATTCAAAACAACTCAAAGAACTACTAGAACAAAAAACGCTGACAAGGTAAAAGACAAGTATACGAACTTTCAGTTCTATCAAAATGGAGTAGTTCTACAAGGAGAAGAAATATATTTTAAAACTGGGGAGAATAAATGGTAATAAAGTTTCTACACTTTCTACTTCGTTTTATGGGTACTACCCTGATACCAAAAAACAGACAAATATAGTACACAGGAAGACAACTCAAGATCACTATGCCTCACGATCTTAGGTGTAGATATAGGATTTGCAAATATTTCATCCCATTTTAGGGAGCATCTTTTCACTTTCTGGAGCACAAACTTCACTTCAGAGTACAAGCATTTAAAATTTTGATGAACTCTAATTTCCTTTGTTCCTTGTGTTTTTGCCAAACCCAAGGTCATGAAAATTTAAGCCTATCTTTTTTTTCCTGGGTTTTACAGCTTTATTTCTTATGTTGAAGTTTCTGACTCATTTTACGTTTTTATATATGGTAGGAAATGAATGTCTGAATTCATCCTTTAATGTGAGCATTCAGCTACTTATCCACATGAAACACAATTGCTCAAAAGACTATTCTTTCACTCCTAAATGGTCTTACAACCTTGCTGACAATAAGTTAACCATGGATGCATGGATTTATTTCCAGATTTTCGATTTTATTACATTTGCCTGTATGTCTGCATCTGTGCTAGTATCACACTGTCTTAATTACCACTGTTTGGTATTAAGTTTTGAAATTGAGAAGTATGAGTTCTACTACTTAGTTCTTTATCAGGAATTTTTTTGGAGGGGTATTGTGGGTTTTTTGCAATTCCATATAACTATTAGAAATCAGCATGTCAATTTTTATAAAGAAGTCAGCTGAGATCTCATAGAGATTACAGTCAATGTGTACATTCATTGGAGGAGTATTGTCATGTTAAAAATCTGTTTTCTGATTCACGAACATGGGATGTTTTCCCCATTTACTTATATCTGTAATAAATCAAAAGTGTTTTTGTTTTTGTTTTTTTCAGCTTTTTGAGTACAAGTTCTATTTGCACTTTTTTGTTAAATACATTCCTAAGAATTTTTTTTTGGGGGGGTTATTGCAGTAATCATTCTACACATTAAAATAATTTCCTATGTATAGGTTCCTCATTCCTTAGATTTAGTTCAACACATCATGAGAATTTTATTCTTTTAAATGTTATTATGAATAGAATTATTTTAATTTTGTTGCAGATAATACATTGCAAATGTAACACAAAACTCAAAAAGTCTTGGAATTTCCTAGAGTGATAAAGGTGTCTCTTGTTACATTGAGGTGACTTTTGGGTAAGCAACGAGGGATGGGGACAAGTTATCAGAAGAATCAACCATGTGACTAGAGGGTTGAAACTTCCAAACCTCAGAAAAGCTAGAGGTTGAGTTCAATTGCCAACAGCCAATGGGATAATAAATCATGCCTATGAATTGAAGCCTACATAAAAGCCCAAAAGGAGGGGCTTTGGAGAGTTTCTAGATTAATGATCACATGGAGATTTGGGGAGAATGCCATGCCTGGAGAAGACCTGGAAATACTGTGCCTTTTTTCATGCCTTGCTCTATGTATCTCTTCCATCCAGTTATTCCTGCATTGCATCCTTTGCAATAAACA
This sequence comes from Solenodon paradoxus, assembly GCA_004363575.1. Taxonomy (NCBI): domain Eukaryota; kingdom Metazoa; phylum Chordata; class Mammalia; order Eulipotyphla; family Solenodontidae; genus Solenodon; species Solenodon paradoxus. The sequence goes on along the minus strand of RJWH01003866.1, from coordinate 30,578 downwards.
GGTAATCTAGTTATCCAATGGGGTTTCCAGGAGTTCTGTGTACCATTCTAGCCAATTAAATAAACCTAGGGGAGGTATCCTGGGAATCTCTGATTTATAGACAGTTAAGCAGAAGCACAGGTAACTAACCTGAACTTCTGATTGTCACCTGAAGTCTGAGGAGGTAGTTGTGGGAACCTCCAATCTGTAGCCTTGTAGGCTTGTGACTGGTGTCTGAATGGAGGGTAGTCTTGGAAACTGAGTTCTTTACCTGTGGAATCCAGTGCTTTCTCCAGGTACACAGTGTCAGAATTGAGCCAGATTGACTGCATTTTCTGACACCCTCCTGGTAACAAAGGATTGCTTCTTGGTGCAGAGAAGGCTCCATACACTGCCCGCCCCCACCATGTTACCATTCTGTGCAGGACACCAAGACAGAGAGAGGTGATGAAAATTATATGAAACTTCAGGAGACATGATGACGCCCTAACACTCTGAGTGTACTAAATGCCACTGAATTGTTCATTTTAAAGTGGCTAATTTGGGTAAAAAATAATAAAATGACTAGTTTTATATGCATTTGTACCTCAATTTAAAAAACTGGTAATTGTTTTAAGATGCTTAAAACACTAATCAAACCAGTAAAATCTGAATATGGTTTAAATGTTTGATAACAGTATTACATCAATGATAAATTTTGTAAATGTGATCACTGCGCCATAGTATGGAAAAGAATGTCCTTGTACTTGGGAGAGGCATGCTGAAGAATTTAGGGGAAAAAACCATGATGCTGGTCTTATTTCAAACTGTTAAGTTAAAAGAGAAAGAAAATGTTCATGGCAGCATTATTTGAAACAGTCAAAATGTATAAACAACCCAAAGTCCATCAACTAATGAATGAAAAAACAAAATGTGGTAGTATTTATATAATGGAATATTATTTCACCACAAAAAAAGAATGAAGCAATGATACATTTAAGCATCTAAATGTTAAAAAGAGGAATACAATTTAATTTTGAATAAATGATAACTTTCCTACAAATAACACAAAATGAAGATGGTATAAGATGGTATAAAGTAAGACAGTTTTTAAATAACTTATTATTTCTTTAGTTCATAAAAGACAAATTGATACATAAAATTTTAATCTCTTAATGTAGCGAAAAATCATCATGTATAATGTAAAAAGAAGTGAAAGCTTCCATTTCTAGTAACAGGGTTGAGTCTCTCATAAAAAACATCTAAAAATGCTGATATACTGTTAAAAAAAAATCACCCTGAAAGCATGGAACAGCTGACAGGATGGTAATAACTGTCTTGAATAGGTAAGCAAAACACTCAAGTACTTGGTTGAAAGCAGTATGAAGGAAAGGATGGACAAATTGCTGCCTAATGTGTGAAATCTCATAACACTCTCATAGGAACCCCAAATGACACTTTACTGCTTTGGTGTGTGGAGTTCAGCCTCTGCCTAATGTGGAGTCTTATAGGGCACGCTCCTCAGTAGTTGAGACCCCAAAAGATACATTCTCAGAGTAAAAGCAAACCGAACAGGCTCATAGTTGGAAACCTTGGAAAGCCTACACTCTGGAACAGGGTGACCAGAGGCATATCAAGCCTATACAAAACCACAACAAAGCCTTGGAACAACTCAGTATCTGAATGGAATAAATTATCAGACCTCAATCTCACCTGTTTAGAAAAGAAAAGATAAGTAGGAATAGATTCATGCATGATTCAGACTTTGGAGTTAGTCATAAGGACTTTAAAATAACTGTGGCTGACATTTCAAGACTATAGAGGGAAAAATAAAAATAGAATGAGAAGTTCACCAAAGAACTAGATTTTATGTTTAAAACAAACAAAAAAAAAGCAATGGATATTTCAGAATGAAAAAAAGATACAACTGAAATTAAGAGCTAAATGCATGGGTTTCATAGGAGACACAGAAGAAGTTGGTGACTTGGAAGGAAGGTCAATAAAAAAGGTAAAAAGTAAAGCACAGAGATAAAATATGGAAAACACCTAAAGAGTATAAGGAACAAATGGGAATGGTCCAACACATATGTAATTAGAGGCCCAGAAAAAGAAGAACTGAATAGAAGCAGTTAACAACATGGTGTTGTGCAGACAAAAACATAAGGAGAACAGATCTCATGTTTGTGCTTACAAAACAAAACAAAGGGGTGCAAGAAATCTTTCAGAATGATGGTATCACAGATGCATGCATGTATCAAACTCACCAAAATGCACACATTAAATATGTTCAATTATTTTATATTAAGTAGAGGAAATACAACTATAGGGAAAAAAAAAAAAAAAAACAACATTAAATGTGACTAGAAGCATGTGAGTTGTCCCAGGGTCTTAATCCCAAAGAGAAGCTTTAAACAGGTGGGCAGAGAATGCAAACAGTGTAAAATATTAAAAATGACAAAAACAAACAACCCCTTACAAACAACAACACATAAAATGTTAAAGGTGATCATTCATTGGTACTGAACTTGAAAGCAAAATTAAATTCCAAAAATTAAACAAACAAAAAGAAATAGAGCAATACTGAAGACAATAGCTGTGAATATTCCAAAAATGATTAAAGACTTCAACAAACAGAATCAAAAAACTCTGAGAACCCCAAAGATAAATACAAAGAAAATAGTACCATCCCACATCATCAGAGTAAATTACTGAAAAACAGATTGTAAACATTCTCAAACCAGTGGGTGGGACATACTACCTTTAAAAAAAAACAAAACAAAACAAAACAAAAAACAGTAAGACTGATGGTGAAATTATTTTTAAAAAGGAAAAACATATTGACTAATTGACTAATGTGTGACTCTAGTCTTTTGAAACTTAGAGTATATAACTACTAAAACAGTAATTAAAAAACAGAAAAAAAGGAAAACAGAAAAACACTTTAAAAATATAGGTGAAATAAAGTTCTATCCAGACAAAACAGAACTCATTATCAGTAGACCTAAATTAAAATAAACACTAATGGGAGTAATTACTCAAGTAGAAGAAAAATGATCTAAAAAGGAAATATGGAAATGTAGACAGGAAGGAAAAACACTAAAATATATTTTTAAAAGAACACCGATATTAAAAAATAACAGAAAAATGTTTGTGAGGTTCAAAACATGTAAAAATAAAATTTATAACATCAATAACTGAAAAATATTTATAATAAACGGTTAATATTATACAGTTCAAGCATGATCTGAAAGATGTAAAAGTTATAATCTGTACTAGGTTCTAATAAGTCAAGCATACATATTTTTAATTTCTTAGGCACTCAATAAAGACAGTAAAAATGTATAACCAACAATTGGGGAAATGAGATAATAAAAAAATTATAACCAAATTCATAAGAAGGCAAAGCAAAAAACATAAATTGAAATCATCTAACAAGTTAAATATAGCAAGATGCTATTATTGTTATAGTTGAATTTTTATCAACTTAAATAGATTAACTACTTTACAATGAAAAGACTAAGATCACCAGACTGGAGTTACAATCTTACAAACCAAATATGAAGTACTTATAAGGGGACACACCCCTAAATAAAGACACAGAAATGTTAAAATTAAATTTTGAACTAACCTAAAGAAAAGCTTGTATAGCTATACCAATGCCAGATAAAAATTTCATCTCTAACAGTATGTATTACCTTTAATAAACACTAGTGATAAAGTATCCATTCACGAGGAAGATATAAAAATCATGAATCTAAACATATTCAATAATTCAGTTTCAAACATAAAGAATTTACTGAACTAAAAGCAGGGCAAATCCATAACTATACTGGCAAACTTGCTTTATTATGATTTGCTTCATTGTGTTGTATAAATACTTGATTTTGTAACAAACTGAAGGTCTGTGGCAATCAAGTCTACTGGTGCTATTTCTTCAACAATATGTACACCCCTTGTGTCTCTGGGTCATGTTTTGCTAAATCTTGCAATATTTCAAAATGTTGAATCATTATTATATCTGTTAGGGTGATCTGTGATCAGAGACCTTTGATGTAATATTTTAATTATACTGGGGCACCACAAATCATGCCCATTTAAGGTGGCACACTTAATCAATAAATGTGTTTGTGTTCATATTGCTCCACTGACTGGTTGTTCTCCTCTCTGTCCCTCTCCTTGGGCTTCACTATTTCCTAAGACACAACAATACTGAAACTAGGTCAATTAATAACCCTATAAGTGTTTTTAAGTGTTCAAATGAAAGGAAGAGTTGCATATCTCTCGCTTTAAAAATTAAAAGCCAGGAATGATTAAGCTTAGTGAGGAAGGCATGTTAAAAGTTGAGAGACACTGAGAGCTAGGCCTCTTTGGCCAGCTAACCAAGTTGCGAATGCAAAGGAAACCATCTTGAGGGAAATTAAAAGTGCTGCTCCAACGAACAAATGAATGATTAGAAATTGAAACAGTCTTATTACCTATACAGAGAAAGTCTGAATGGTCTGGACGGAAGATCAAACCAGTCTGAACATTCTCTTAAGACAAAGCCTAATCCAGAGCAAGATCCTAACTCTCTTTCATTCTATGAAGGCTAAAAGAAGTAAGGAAGCTGCAGAAGGAAAATCTGAAGCCAGTAAAGGCTAGTTCACAAAATTTAAGGACAGAAGCTATCTCATAAAATCAGGCAGTGAAGCAGCAAGTCTAGTGTGGAAGCTGCAGCAAATTATCTAGTTAAGGCTGATGGAGGTAGTTACAATAGACAAGAGACTTCCAATGCAAATAAACAGCCTTATATTGGAGAAAGATGCCATTTGGAACTTTCATAGCTAGAGAGAAGTCAATGCTTGAAGGACAGGCTGATTTTCTTGTTAGGGAATGCAGGTGATGACTTAAAGTTAAAGCCAGTGTCCATTTACCATTTCAAAAGTCCTAGGGCTCTTAAAAATTGCACTAAATCTATTCTGCCTATGTTCTAAAATGGAATAACCAAGCTTGGATGACTGTACATCGGGCTTGCAACATGGCCAACTGATTATTTTAAGCCCACAGTTGAGACCTACTGCTCAAAAAAAAATCCCCTTCAAAAGACTATTGCTCACTGACAATGCACTTGATCATCTAAGAGCTCTGATGGAGATATAAAAGGAGATGAATGTTGTTTTCATGCCTCAATACAATATCCATTCCTTAACTCATGAATCATGGAGTTATTTCAAATTCCGAGTCTATCATAAGAGTATAAGTGCCATAGATAGTGATTCCTCTAATGGATCCAGGCAAAGCCAAATGAAAACTTTCTGGAAAGGAGACACCATCCTAGATGCTAGTAAGAGAATTTGTGATTAATGGAGGAGCTCAAAATTATAAACATTAAGTGCAATTTGGAGGAAGTTGAATCCAGACTTCATGGATGACTTGAGAGGTTTAAGATGTCATAACTGCAGACATGAAGCAAACGGCAAGGGATCCGAAGACATAACTGAATCTTCGTGAATCAGTGGAGGGGTTGCTTCTTACAGGTGAGCATACAGAGTGGTTTTTTGATATGGAATCTATTTATGGTGAATAAGCTATGAGCATTACTGAAATGACATCAAAGGATTCTGAATATTACATAAATTTCACTGATGAAGCATAGGTTTGAGAGAACTGAATCATTTTGGTAGAAGTTCTAAAAGTGGGTAAAATTATACAGCATCACATGCTACAAACTTTTGTGAAAGGAAGAGTCAATATGAAATTGCCACATCCTCCTCACCCTTTACCAACCACCACCCTGATCAGTCAACACACATTAATATCAGGCAAGACCTTCCACCAGCACAAAGATGAAAACTCGCTAAGGCTCAGATGATGGTTAGTGTTTTTAGCAATAAAGTATTTTTAAATTAAGAAACATATATTATTTCTTAGACATAATGATACTGCACATTTAATAAACTGTAGTATAGTGAAAATATAATTTCTGTATGTACCAGAAAACAAAAAAATTCATGTAACTTGCTTTATAGCAAACTTCATGTTAATACATGGTCTGGCAGTGAACTCACAATCTCCTAGGTATGCCTGTAGTGGAAGAATTAACAACCTTTGTACAAAAGCTAATAAAACAAACACTTGGAAAGGATAAAGAAATTCATCTAATTAAAATTGACTTAAATGATAGATTAGAACAATGCACCCAACAATGACAAATTACGCTGTTTTTCACTTGAACAAAGAACATTTAACAAAAGTCACCACATAGTGGCTAAAAACTAGCTTCAACACATTTCAAAGGATAGAAATCAAATTATGTCCTTTGATGACAGTAGTAGTAGTAAGCTGGAAATCAATACCAAGATAACCAGAAAATTCCCAAGTGAGGTAAGAAACTGAAAAAACACTTTCAACAGAATAAATCAACACATGAACAGCATAAAACAAATAGGACAAATAGAAAGAACAAAAGATTACAGATTTAAACCCAACTATTTCAGTGATTATGTTAAATGTGAACAGACCATATGGTACAGTTACAACCAATATTGTCAATGGGATGTTTTAAAAGTTCAATTATATGTTGTTTCTGTAAGAAAAACATCTACAATAAAGATAAAGGGTGAAAATGTAAAGTTATTCCAGGCAAATTCTAACTAAAAGTTGATGAAGTTATGACATTAATATCAGACAAAAAATGTCCTTCCGGAAACAAAAATACTATATAAGATAAATAGGGTCATTATAACAAAAGGTTAAGTTCAGCATGAAAATATAAGAATTTTGAGTTTATATGCATCTAATAATATTACGTATTTACATATTAAAATATGTAAATAACCAAAAAATGTATAATCTGAATCTAAATCTGAGCACCCATTAGACAAATCCAAATTGGGACACACACTACAAATTAACAGGTGTGTACTCTTTGAAAATATCAGGGTCACAAAAGATAACGACCAAGCACTGTAATCATGAGTGACTCCATTTTTTGATGTTTGCAGATAGCTGTTAAGCCCTACCTCTCTTCCCCCCTGTGCCCCATGTCTGTGTAAGCTAATACAAAAGCCTAGGTGCTGCTTCTCCTTCAGCGGCAGCAGGAAATTCAAACTATGCCAGGTTCTGTCTTGGGCAGGACCTCTCTCCAGGACCCCACCCCCAACTACAATAAAAACCCAGGCCAGTCTCCTTTCTTTGTCTGTGTAAGCCATTTCAAATCTGCTTGAGAAGACTGATCTTACAAATGTAAGTTAATCGACCTTTTCAGACCCTCTTGGTGTGTGGGTGTCAGTCTTGACACCCAAAACAAATTTTGAGTAGGGGTTCATCTGCCTTTGCAAGTGACCATAACAGGAATGATTCCAATTAAAGAAGACTACAGAACAACTGAATACAATGCATGATCTAGGATTTTTTTTTTTCTGTAAAGGACATAATTGCAAACACTAGCATAACTTGAAAAAGGTCAGATTAAATAACAGTATTACATTAATATTTCCTAATTTTGATTAGGAATTATGAAACTGTTGTTATAGATCTATTATCAGGAAATATACACCAAAGGATAAAAAGGTACATTGATAACTTATAGAGTCTATAGTCTATAACTTTCTTAACTTCAAATGGTTCAGAAAAAAAGACACACACATGTACATACATAAACATACAGAGAGAAAGATAAAGCAAATGTGGTAAAATACCGTCTCAGGAATGTGGTGAGGTGAACTTAGGACATTTTTTGTAATATTCTAGTAACTTTTCCAGAAGTCTGAAATTATGTTGATATAAAAACTAAAATAAAAATATATAACCTAAAAACTTAGAGAATTGCAATGTTAAATCCACAAAGTAGGATGTTTAACTATTTCTCTCTCAGTAACTGATAAAACAAGCAAACAAGAAGTAAGGGTACAGAAAATTTAAACAACAATTAACAAACAGGAACTAAGGATAATACTCGGTGCAACTGAAGAGCACATACACATTTTTCAAGGGCTTATAGAACATTTACTCAGTCATAAAGGAAAACCTACAGATTTCTAAAGATTGAAATCGTAAGAGTACTGACCAAAATGCAATTATCTAGAAATTATAAGAATCTTAAAAATTCAAAAACTTATTGTGGTAGACAGAATGAGTCTCCAAAGACATCTACATCTAGTTCTGAGAACTTGTGAATAATAATCTTATATACAGAAGGGGCATTGTGGGTGTAATAAGAATGTTGGGATAAAAGGATAATTCTGGACTATTTGGATGGGGCAAATACAATTGCAAGGATCCTTACACGAGAACAGTAGAGGGTCAGTCAGAGAAGAGAGGGGGGCGGGGAGAGGCAGGGAGAGGGAGAGATGGATGAAGATGCTTTGTTGCTGACTACTAAGATAGAAGAGACTATAAATCAAGAAATGTAGGCTGCCTCTAGAAGCTGGAAAAGTCTCTAAAAGGAACTGTTATGTCTGCCAAAATCTTGATTTCAGGACAGTAACTTCCAAATAAATGTGTAGTGCTCAAGTGACTAAATTTGTGGTAATTTGTTATAACCGTAAAAGAACATTACTAGACCCGATTTGGAAATAAAGCACTTCTAAAGAATCCATGAAAAGAAATCAGAATGGGAATCAGAATACATGTTGGACTGAATAATAAAAATGCTTACTATTAAGGGCTGAATTGTGTCCCCCCTCCAAATTCATACAGTTGAAGCCCTAATCTCAGACGTAACTAGATTTGGAGACACATCTTTAAAGGAATGATTAAGCTAAAACGTCATTAAGGTGGGCCTTGATCCAAAATGACTAATATCCTAGTAAGAGGAAATCTGGACTCACAGGAAGACAGGTAATACGTTCGCAAAGGAAAAGCCCATGGAGGACAAAATGACACAGCAGCTATGTGCATGCCAAGGAAAAGCACCTTGGAAGAAACCAAACCTGCTGACGCCAGAACTACGAGAAACAAAGTTCTGCTGGTTAAGTCACCCGGTCTGTGGCACTGTTACGGCAGCCCTTGCAGGTTAATATCATTCCCACTAAAATGTAAAGGATTCACCTAAAATAATACTTCTAACAGAAACTCTCAAACATGTATATGAAAAAAAGACTGAAAATTAAGAGTCAAACACCCATTTCAGAAATTACAATTAAGAATACTATGATAAACCATAAATGTTTTTAATAATGACATCTATATCAGGAGATTAACAAAGTCAATCACTTAAGAACAGTAAATTCAAAAATCTCTTGTGAGACGATCGGTATTTAAAAACAGAATTCTGAGATTAGGCATTAGTAACCAATGTTAAGAATAAAAAGGACAACCAAATATATGCTTCAGGCATCAAAATGAATAATTTCATACAAAATAACATGCGAGAATTTAGATGAAATGAACAAATTGCTAGAATATAACTTGCCAAAACTAAATTAACACGAGAAAACCTAAGAGATCTAGATGATATTGTCAGGCAATTATTTCATTCAAGGAATAATTCCTTTAATCTTATACAAAAAAGTCTTTCATAGAATGTAAAAAGAAATTATTTCACAACTTATATTATGATGTTAGACTAATTTCAATATTAAAATGTGAAAGTATCTCCCAAATCCTAAGTTACTTTCACTCATAAACAGGAACAAAATTACTAAACAAAATATGGGTAAATTGAATTAAGTGACATAAAATAAAAACGATAAAAGATCATACCCAAGTTGGATTTCAAGAATACAAGATAGGTGTAACAGAAACTAGTAATCTGCTTCATCATAATTACAAATTAAAGGAGAAAAACTATGACAATGCTCACAGTACAAAAAAGTATTTGATCAAATTCCATATTCATTCATGATATTCTCAGCAAAGTAGGAATAGAATTTCCTTAGAGAGCATCTACCAAGAGCTGAAGGTAAAAACCATGCTTAATGCAAAATGTTGAAATCTTCCCTTGGAAATTAGAAGTAGGGAAAGGTATTCATTAACACAACTGCATTTAACAACTTTGGCTGGATGTCTGAACCAGTGACGTAAGGTTAAAAAAAAAGAAACCAAAATCCTAAAGATTAGAAAGAAAAATAACACTCTCATTTGAAGACAATAATAAATATAGAAATGCAGAACAATCTTACAATTTTAGCAAAAAGTGAACAAAATATTTAAAAAATGAAGTACCTAAGGCTACATTTAATAAAGGTTGTTAAAAGACCTCGATCAAGAAATGATATAACTTTACTGAAAACATTAAAAATAATGTAAGTGAATATATATTTATAGATTCATAGATTAAAAGACTTAATAATGTTAAGATGTCAATTCTTCCCAGATTGGTTATAATGGAGTTAGAATAAAAATCCTAACAAGTTAATTTTTTAAAAATGACAAACACATTCAAGGTCCCAGGTTTGATTCCTGGGGCCAGTGGGGAACAACTAAGATGAACAACTAAATACAATAAACAAAGCGCTTCTTTCTCCTGTCTCTTCCTGCCTGTCTCTCTCACTTTCATTCCTGTCTGCAACCTTCCTTTAAAAAAAAGGAAAAAAAAAAGGTATATGAAAATGCAAAGGACCAACAAGAGCTAGGATATTCTTGAAAAAGCAGCAAAATAATAAGAGATATTAGTACCTACTATAAACAGTAATAACAATTGTGGTATTGGCACTGGGATAGAGAAAATGATCAACAGAGAAAATGATCAACAAGAATATAGAGTTCAGGGAATAGAAAGCAGAGAAAAGAGCACTTGATGTAACAGACTGGGTTTGTCAGATGATTAGGAAAAGGACAGATTTCCCATTAAATGGAACTGGAACTGTCTATATGGGGAAAATTGCATCCATATGCAAATAAACCAATTATAGGTTAATTAAAAAACCGTAATGTAAAGGAAAAACTATAAGAGTCTCTTGATGACTAAAGATTTCTTAAACAAGACATATATGCTTTAACCATAAAGGAAAAGATGAATCAATCTACTAAGCACTTTTACATAAATAACTTGTATTCTCACAAAATACAAAAAAGACAAGCCACAGAATAAGAGAAAATATATGTGATACACAGACATATCAAAGTATCAATATTTAGAATATATAATGGCATGCTCTGGTGACCTAGCAGTTTAGTACTCCCTGGAAGCAGTCTCACATACATCTCAAGGTCCCAGGTTCAAGACCCGGGACTTGGGGAACAACCAATGTGAACAACTAAATAAAAATAAAGTGCTTCCACCTCTCTTCCTGCCTGTATGCCTACCTGCCTTTATTCCTGCCTGCACCTTTTCTTTGAGAGAAAGAGAGAGAGAGAGAGAGAGAGAGAGAGAGAGAGAGAGAGAGAGAGAGAGAGAGAGAGAGAGAAAGAATATATAAGGAATTCTTTTGTTTGGAATATCACCCTTTTGCAAAACCCCAATGAATTAATCTATGTACTAAGAACTGACAGCTGCTAGCTGCTAACATCACAGAAAGACAACGGCATGCCTTCTGAAGAAAAACTTGGTAAAAAGTCTTGGTGAAAGACAAACAGAACCCGGTTCTGATTAAGCCTTAGATTTGACTACCAATTTACAGCAAATACAGAGGACAGACACACACAAGCTATACTATGGGAATATAATCACAAAATCTACCTTATGGGAAATGCCACAGGACAAATGACAAAGTTTTTACAGTAAAAAAGATTTTGAGAAAAAAAAGGAGAAAACCTTTTTGGGAGACAAAAGAAGACATTTAAAAATATAGGCAAAACTAAAACGCTCAGGGATATAAACTCGGGTAACTAAACTTAAAAAGAAAGAAAGAAGGGATTAACATACTAGTCAGTAATGGCTTCTCTTAGCGGAAAAGGGGAACATGGAGGTTGAGGTTCCTAGAGTTTTCCCAGAGAGTGTCTATCCCTGATATGTAGTACGTACAAGGGTATTCACCTTATAATAACTCATTAAGTTGTTCATCTGTTTTATTTAGCTTTCTATATTTTTATTTCTATTTAACAATAAAAAATATATAAACATTAAAAGAAGACCTAAAAACTAAGTGATGATAATTTACAAGAAAGGTAATGGTATGATAGGAATAACAACATCCTTTCTGTCATAGCAGGGAGGCAATAGATAAAATCTTCAATTTTACATCAAGAAGAAGAGCAAAAGCATATTATTTAAAGTCTTACTGAACAATTGAGAATGATGGCCAATGAGACTGACAAAAACTTTTTCAAAAAGAGTTTACTATTCCAGGTGAGAGATGAAGGCATGACCTAAGGTTATGGTAGAACTGGAGAGAGACAAAAATAGAAGTATTTGAGAATCATCTAATAAAAAGAATCAAACAGGGCTTGTCATAAGCAAATAGTGAATTCTTGTTGGTAGATCTGTGCTTCAAAGTAGTATGAGTTAGCAAGTCCAAAGGCACCTAATGTGTATTACAGGAGTGAGCAAGCAAGCAAATATGCAATGAACAATAGGAGGCAGGTAAAAAGGCATTTATGATGTTTGGGGTCAGGATAATGATTACTTTGGGCAAGATGTCAGAGGATTAAGGGATCAGCTGTAACTAGAAGGGGGTACAATGAGTTTCCAGGTTTATGTAATGTTTTATTTCTTGATCTGGATGCTCATTACATGCATGTAAATTTTGTGAAAATTCAATGCCCCATACACATGATTTATATACTTTAACCTGAAATAAAAAGATGCATGTACATACATACCTCTGATTACAATATTAATGCTATATGTACAGTATAAGCAAAGACTATAAGAGAACAAGGATAAATTAAGTTTGATTTAGTAATGCAGTGAGATAATATAAATAGATAAATTAAAAAAACTGTCATCCACCAGGGATCTGTGAGAAAGGCAAGACAGGCATAGATCTGGACTCCACCTATATTTTCATAGCCTTAGACGGCTAGGCTTTTATTCAGATTCCAAACTGGGTAAGGGGAGGGAGGTGAGAACCCCACTGAATTAGAAGTAAAGATAAAATAGTCAAATTGTAGAACACATAGGAAACTCCTACTAGCAGCCTTCCAAGTCCTGTTATAGGAGTGGCACATTACAATAATAAAGTATACACATAATAAAGCACCTAACATATAACCTTATCAATATTGAAGTTTCACCCCTCATTTTTGCCAGAGCAAAGATGGAAAGCCTAGAACAAAAACGGCATACCACATCTCACACTAAAAATTACACAAAGGGCTAAGCATTTCAGTTTAAAGAACTGTGTGAAATTCATAACGGACAAAACCAGAAGTCAGTGCGAATAGCACCTTAACACAGAGGGGAGAAGGGGAATCTTATATGCAATGACATGGATTTTTCTGCTGACAGTAGCAGGAAAAAAAGAGATCCTGATGAGGGTCTTAGCTGACTCTGGTAAGAAGCATGCCAGGCCCATGTTTCTAGCTGCTGCAATTCTGACCTCTGCAGCAGATTCTAAGTACTTCTGCTAATGGCATATGGCCAATCTCATCTCCAAAGACCAGACTTTATGACAGCCCTGCCAGTCTTGCCAAGAAGCCAGACCCTGCAACTTCCTTCTTGTAACCTGTGCTCTACCCCAGAGCAAGGGAAGAGACTGCCCACCAAGGATGCTGAAAATTAGTCACTGGTACACTTCAAAAGAGGGAGAGAAAGAGCTAAGCAGTCAGGAACTTCATCATTTGCAGCTGAGCCAGTCTCAGGGATTATCCCCATAAAGGACACTGGGAGGGGTGGGGATGCTGTAATCCTGATGCCCTGAGAATTTTCGTATGTACCTGCTCCCAACACATTACATTTTTCCTTCTGTAAAACAATGCATTCAGTCTGCTAACTCATCAGGGAGAAAGGCTGCTACTGAAGTAAAAAGAAAGTGATAAGAAGGTAAGCTGAGGATCTGGAATCAACCTAAGAATGCAGTTATGACACAGCAGGTAAATGGGGTGTCCCAATGTTTCAAGCCCTACTTTAATTCCTAGGAAAGAACATGGTCCGATTTTACAGCCTTGTTCTCTATTGAGAGCAATTTGTAACAGGAGAAACAACCCACTCCCTTGACAACAGACTCAGCTCTTTCCCCTCTGAAGGCTGCAGAGCATTGCCCCACTACTTCCTTTCCCATCACCTCTGGCAGAAAGCCTGAAGATAGGAAACTGCTTTACAAAGAAGAGAGGCCTGGCTCTGTATCTTAGTCCTAAACTGAGAGATCCTCGCTCTTAAGAAATTAAGTCTATTAAAAATGCAAGATAAAAAAATAAGGGACAGCACAAAATGGAGAGGGAATCCTATTTTCAATTTTAATATTTGTTCTAGGCTTCCCATCTTTGTTCTGGCAAAAATGAGGGATGAACTATATTTGACTCTGATTCAGATAAACGAAATATGAAAAACAAAAACTACTATTTTTTCACTGGATATCTGACTATAGTAAAAAAAGTTTTTAGATGTGATAATGGTAATATAATTATCTTTTAAAAAAGTCCTTATTGTTTGACACACATTCTGAACTACTTATGGATTAAGCGATATGACCGACTGTGACACACTTTAAAATAACTGGGGTAGAGAGGAAGAGACTGATGCAGGTAGAAGAAACAAGACTAGCTCTGAGTTAAAGTTTTAAACTGGGTGAAGAGAGACATAGGTAATCAGACGAGTCTCTCCACATACGTGTGTTATGTGTTTTATGTATTTGTTTTTTTTACATTTTCACAAAGAAGTTTTTTTGTTTTTTTTAAGATTAGTTCCACAGACTCATGAAGGTACCTGATTCTTCTTAGTTAAATGAGTGAAAAGGATACCTTTTCTTCCTAGCAGAGTGTGTAACTGAGATGATAACCCTAAACATCTCTGTAATAAAAGCCACCTAAACCCAGGCTCAGATTCTGAATGAGGCAGGGCAATGCCCTGATGCTGTCTCACAGGTCAGCATCCTCTCCTTGCTGGGAGGTGTCCAGGAGCCAGACACTCGTTTGTTCTTGGCTCAGCTAGCAGGGACTTGCTGTATCCATTGCTCAGCAAGCAGCAGGCAGCTTGCAGCAAGGTAAATCCCTGGTGAACAGGCATTGAGTAAAGGAGTCGACTCACTCACTCCCCCGGCAAGGCTCCTCCCTTATTGAACTCTTTTTTTTCTCATGCGTCACAATCGCAAAATGGAGTTAGCTAGGAGCAAAAACAATCTATCTAAAATGGCTGAATGCAGTAGGGAGTGCCAGGCAATAAAGCAAAGAGAAAGGGCACCCCCTGCTGTCTGATACAGAGACCCTGTTTTTCTTTCTTCATTATTTTTGCCTATGTCAAATATTAATTCAATAAAATCCAGGCTAATGTCGAATTCTAAAATTCAGAGAACAGAACTGAGGCACAAGAAGGGAAAACATTTTCAGTCTCAAGGTCAGAGAAGAGTCAAGGCCCAAAGACAGTAGCCCAGAGTCTCCTTATGGCTTTGTTATGATTACTAACAGTATCCAAGGGCCCACAAAAACGGAAGGGAGGTCCATCTTTGCACAGCATTCCCCAACTACAGTAATGAGCTCATGGCCCCTGCAGCCCCACAGCTATCGCCATCACTTCCCCAGGAATTCCTGTTGCAGGCTTCCCTCAATGAAAATCACAAACAGGAAGTGGAGGAGCGGGAAGCTGCCTAACATCCTGGAAACAAGTTCTTAAGAACTGCAGGTGGGAATAAGTGGAGTAGGAAAAAGTGAGAGATAGGGACACCTCACCTTCTAGTCCCCAATATGTACCCAGCTGTAACTGACCCCCACCCTCATTTCAAGTCCCAACCACAACATTAAAATCAAGCTATATACCTTAAGATTGCCTAGCACAAAACTTGCTGCCTAATCTTTAACATACCGTTGCTAGGGAATTACTGCACCACCCAGTACCCAAATGGTTTATGGTCAATTAAAATACGCAAGCCCTGAGGATGGAAAGCAGAAAGACAAAGGACATTATGTCACAGGACATACAGCACAGCTAAGTCCTCTCCTCCATCCTAATGTCTATGCACACAAACTGTCATGTTCTCGCTCTCTCTGCCCCTCCCCTTCATATCTGATCTCTGTAATAAAGCCTGTCCAAGGAATGTTCAGACTGAGCAATTTCTATTGCTCAAGAGTCCAAGACTTCTGGAGAGGCCACCAGAATCTTGGGGGTCAGTAACAAAAGGGCACTGGGAAAATACTGTTGATAACACAGGTGCCAGGTAAACCCTGCATCTGAGTTATAAATCAGCCCCACCTAATCTTAATTTTTTCAGCCACTTACTCAAGACCACATACCACTTGCTCTGCCCAAGATGAAGCCTGCAGCATGTGTACCTATTCTATAGGGAACACCCTTCTTAATCTTATGCTACACCTTCCTGGTGTAAACCAAGAATTTTATGACTGAAAAATAATACATAAGAATGGTGAAAAAAGCAGAAACATGATGAAAAATCTGTGGTTCCAAGTCAACAATTGTTCCCACTACTTAAAAGAGGCAAAAAAGTTTACCTAATGTCCAAAAAGTGAGATAATAGCATATAACATATATAGCACAGAATCATAACAGGAAGTTTAAAAGTGGATCCTGGTACCATACAGATGTCTCTGAAGAAACAAGAGTCCCTGTGAAAGGGACCTAGATTTCCCTAGCATATCTGAACGACTGAAACACTCAGTAAGATCCCCAGGAGGTGACAACACATTTTCTGTGAGGCTAACAAGTCTACCCCATATAAAAGAAGTCATTTCTCTCAAGCACCCCATGAACTCTCTGATTCTGGGAAGAGGACATAGCAAAAGAGCTCTCTCACTTGCTAATGTAAGAAGCTGCTCCTGTGGAGCACTTTTTATTCCTCGTAGTTGTAATATATATGAGGGGAAAATTCAGTACCTCAAAGCCATTTGTTAACATACACCGTTAGACGGAAAAATAGATAAATTACAACATGTTAAATGAACAATTTTTTTCCCACTGCCCAAAGGCAACCAAATTCCTATCACTGACCTCTTGGCCAAAACAAATACCAATCTACTAAGCCCCACAGAACTAGAGGGTCACGGACGTGAAAGCTGTAAGGTGTAGGTGGTGCAAGGTGGTAGAAACGGATAAACCTCAAGAACAAGAACCAAGTACTCAGTCAGGAAGGAGGCAAATGGAAGTTGTAGAGGGTAGCAGAAAAGCAGAACTAGAAATCTAGGCACTCTCCATCATCAGATGAGCGGGTAAGATCTCTCTCTCTCTCTCTCTCTCTCTCTCTCTCTCTCTCTCTCTCTCTCTCTCTCACACACACACACACACACACACACACACAAAATGTAATACAACACAGCCACAAAAAAAGATGAAATCCTGTCGTTTACAACACCATGGATGGAACCAGAAGAGATTATGGTAAGCGAAATAAGCCAAAAGGATAAAGACAAATACCAGACGATCTCACTCATATGTCAACTATAAGGAAACAAAGCAAACAGACAAACAAAAACTAACCCTTAGACACTGATGATAGAACTGAGGCTACCAGTGGGGACAGAGGTCGAGGTTAGAGTAAGTGGTGGTGGGGTCCATGGACAGTGGTGAGGACTTCCAGTAATTTGGTAGTGTGTTGCGTTATAGATTTGATGAATGGTGAGCCTGCAGAGGCTGCAGAGCCTGCAGAGCCTGCACATATGGACTTTTATTATTTTGCAAATCAGTTACCTCAATAAAAATGAAAAAACAGAGAAATCTGGGCATTTTACAAAGCAATTGATCGTTCAGACAATACAGTCATTGAGCTTCTCAGACACTTTCCCTGCACACCCAGGATGGTGACTCAGTAAGGGAGGAGATCAGCTGCAGAGATGTGGGTGAGTAGGGACTGGAAGGGCAGGCACTGCCCAAGCAAGTCAGCAAAAGGCATGAACAGGTTTCTGCAGGTGAACAGCAGAGTCAAGAGGCATGACAACGGGAACCAAAATAAGTACCAGGAATGAAAAGCTTTCTCCTTTCTTAAAAAGCAAATCAGGACTTAAATAAGGTTACAACAGATTGACATTTTAAAATTCTCTCTTAGTCTATGTGTTTCCCTCCAGCTCATTTTTTCCCTTGAGATTTATTGAAGAAATCCGGACTCTGGTCACTGGTGAAAAGCAGAGTGCCATGACAGTCCCTGGAAGCAGACACCCCAGTTTCTCTGAACATGCCTACTTTCTTGTCACTAAATACTGAATTCTGAGCCCAACAGATATGAAGTCAAATTCTGCTTTGATATTTAAATGTTAAGAAAATGACATATTAATTCTATACTTCATATTTCTCAGTTATAAAATGGAGAGAATACCTATTAGGTAGCACTCATTTAATAATTAGAAATAATACGTGATGAGTCCCTACCACAATATCTGACATTAAATAGGTATTCTTAAATAAAATGGTACGAAAAGACAAAATACTTTCATCTTTCTATAGATGTTTGGAGCAGTTTTAATATCAGGTCTGTTTCTCCCACGCCCACCTGAAAACTGAATAAACTGAAGATTTATTCTAAGCCATCCTCTGCAACAAAGGATCCTAGAAATACCCTCCATTTTATTCAGGGTACAGGGAGGGGAAGTTACAGGGTAAAAGCATAACAAAGAGAACAGATGGAATAAACACCCAGCCCCCAGCCTGTCTGCAGAGGCAGCTGCTGGTTTTCGTCATATTGCTGGTTTTTTTCCTTCTTTGTTCCTGAGGTGGAAGCCAGGAAAGGGTGGAGAAAGAGGGGGAGAAGGGTGGGGATGAGGGAAGGACCGTCATCAGGGTTACTGATAGTCACCTGATACTCTCCTCCAATCCCTAGTCTCTGACCTCACAATCTGGAACTGGAGCCAAAGCAGCTCAACTGCGCACACCCCGTGGCTGAAAAGAAAAATGCAAGCAGGATGGAAATACAAGCAGAATAAGAAAAGGGGGACATTCTTGGAAGAATTTTAGCAGTTTTTCTTGTCAGGAAGAAATTTAAACACAGAAACCGATGGGAGTGTGTTATCTTTTAACCTAATAGATATAAAAGAAGAAATCCTGACTCTTAAAGCAGAATTGGAATTACAGTATGGTCAGGAGGCAAGACTGATTCCATCCCATTTTGCAGAGTTGGGGTAACCAAGGCCCTTTGGTTGTATAACTGGGAACTGGGATTCCCGTATCCAAGGGAGCAGAAAAAATAACAAATCGGAATCTGATTTTTCAGAGAGAAGCAGGCCAGGGTCACCAAGGAGTGAAGTCAAGGTCACTGTTACCTGCTCTGTAGGAGAGGGTAATAGCACTCTACTTTGGATATTTATCTGGTCCAAGTTCTTCCAGAAACCTCTTTTTCAAGCATCCAGGACACTGGCAAATTTCCTTCTTAACCCTTTAATGTCCTTCACATTACAAAAACAAGATGACTACATTGCAGGAAAATTGAAAGAACAAAAATCTCTACTATAGTATTCCAGTATATTCCCTTCCAGACTTTCACTTCTGCATTTTTTCCTATAAAAAACAGCTGCAATAAGGGTTGCACACAATTGTTTCCTGCTTTTCTCACCTAACATTATGTCATGAGCATTCTTCATAATTCTATATTTGATGCTGCTCCAAAGGCCATGGGCCAGACTTAAGAAACAGGTCAGTTATGGTGCATCAAGTTTTAGAGCAATTAATGCCCAGAACAAAAACTGAGAAAGCAGCAAGAAAAAAATAAGTCACCTCCTTTCCTTTGAAGACCCTACCCCTTTACAGAGTAGTGTCCCTACTCTAGGATACAAAGCTCTGCTCCTTTTCAAGAGTATAGTGTTCCAGTAAAGCAGCTAGAGGACTAGACAGTCCTTTAGCAGAACTTTTCCAGTCCCTCCTCTCCATACCACAATGGCTGGAAGGCTATAAGATGCAGTATATTCATAGAGTTGGTGTGGAAACGAACTCCAGTCCTTACATGAGAGAATCTGCAGGGAGAACAAAAGGACACATACACAAGCTATGATGCAGTCAGATCAAAGGGGCTTTTGATAAAGGGGCTTTTATTTCAAGAAAAGGACAGATTTACTTCACTACTATGGTTTTATCCTAGTGTTCGTTACAGTGCTTACTGAAAATTTAGACTTTTCTATATACTGTTATGAAAAAGCTCCAATATATATATAAAAAAACATATAAAACAGTTTAGGTGGCATACGCTTCCCTTTTGGTAAGGAAAGGATAAGGATCTATATTAATAATTGCTTATTGTTATATTTTTAGGGGGAAAAACACTGAAAAGATAACCAAGAAACTAATAAATATGGTCACCTCCAGAAGATGGGGGAAGAGGATGGATGGATGGATGAATACTAGGATGGAAGTGAGACATTTTATATCATCTTGATTTCTTAACTACTCTTTTTAAAAAACATATACAGGAAAATAATAGAAACGCAGAAGGAAAATCTCCAAAGGAAACAGCGTGGTGAAGATACTGTAAGAGCTTCCTAAAAACTAGTCTGTTGATAACCTCATTTTTGGATGGAGATCTGCCCCCTATCAGTAGGAGAGTAAGTTCAGATACATTTCCCAAGGAGCATAATGGAGTCTCAACAGTGCTCTGTCCTTGAGGCAGCAGTGTGGGGCTTCAGCAGGCGGCCAAAGAGCACTTGATCACTCTTTCTGCTTATTGCAAAGCCTGGCTCTGCCTGGACACTCTCTGGATATCCCATTCCTCCTCCTAAACACAGCTTTGACCCCTATCAACTCCAGATCTCCAGTGTGAGAGATAATCAAACTTGAAAACAAATTAGTCTGCAAATAGTAGTGGCAGAGTCCAGTGGACAGTGGTGAAGAACACTTGGTGATTTGGTGGAGAGCACAGTGTGTTGACATATCTGAGGCAAGGGACACCTACATATATGAGTAGTTTATTTTAATGTGTAGAATAAGTTTCCCCAATTAAAAAAAAAAAGGAGAAAAGAATGAGTCTGCATAGCTGCAGCACTCATCGCCATGCTCTGGATTTCCTCCAGTTTCTCACGACCCCATCTTTGTTGTACAGGCCCGAGAAACCTCTAATCATCTGCCCTTCATCCATCCTGTCCAGTCTAGACAGTCCCTAAGTGGTTGCCAGCTACCTGGCTGATTCCAGAAACTAAAAACACCCTGTATTATCAAGTGGGATGATGGCAAGAAAAGAATACTGTAAAGCAGAGCCTCCAGAATGTTAGCAGTCATGAGCAATGTCAAATAGTTTCCTAACTGATCCTGTATGACCTCTATAAAAACCAGGAGATAAAACAGTCCTACTGTGACAGACACATCAACGCATTGTCGTGAGAAAGAAAGAAGAGACCATGCCCCGGCCATGACAGAGAGTAGGAAGATGGCAGAAAATGAAAACAAATAAA
The DNA here is from genome assembly GCA_004363575.1 of Solenodon paradoxus. Lineage (NCBI taxonomy): Eukaryota > Metazoa > Chordata > Mammalia > Eulipotyphla > Solenodontidae > Solenodon > Solenodon paradoxus. Next base: position 9,287 of record RJWH01003866.1, on the reverse strand, counting down.
AACTGAGTCATGAATCAAACCAGATTAGTATGACTATAACAATACAAGCAGTGCTTGTTAAGAACATACACTTCTATATGTCTTCTAATGTGGACTCTGGAGGTAGAGCTCTTCATGTAATCCTTATGCACATAAAACGTGAGCACTACTAGCAGAAAGAAGATTTAAGTACAGGGACTAAATGCACTAAGATGACAGATATTTAGGTTTACTGATCCCGACCCCTAACTAGATAGTTTGAATTTCAGAAAATGCCATTTAAAATAACTGTTTATTATTATTTCTCATTTTCAAACCACATTCATTTCAGGGTACTGAATATGCACCTCAGTCTGTGTGCCTTTTGCGCCAAACCCACGGCCACGTCCCAGTGCTCTTTACCACCACCTCCCTTTCCTCACCCCCCACCCCTCGAAGTAGCCAGGCTTGTGTCCTGTGAGTGTTGCCGAGACCGGGCAGTGCCATCTAAAAGAACATTTTGTCAGACATCGAGTCTGGAATCTGTAGATGGTGGATGATATCTTACGCTTAAATTCTTTTTCAGTCAACATGTCTAGAATAGGAATAAAGAACACACTAAGTTGGAATAACAACAAAGAGGCTTTAAAAGTGGGATTATATTAGGAAAATTAGGAATTACAAAAGAACACAAAAGAGCTGACTGCAAAAACCTTTCTGCATTAACAAATTCTATCCAGGGTAGGCCAGGGAAATTTCTTGAAGGAAATTCAGTATAATATCTCTGGGGAGTCAGTATATAATCAGTGGGTGATTCTATCATATACCTAAAGTAGCTACTTAGAGACAGAGATGAAATTATGAGGATATATATACTGGGGTTACAAATATGTATATAACCAACTACTAAGTTGGTAAAATAACAATCCTCTCTTTAAACCTTCTGAAAGGCTTTATTTTCATGACGTTATCAGAACAATTAAAATATTCTCCAGTTTTGGGGGCCCTGCAAAAGCCCTAATATCGTTACTAAAAACACTAGTGGCACTAGAACCAGATCCTTTTGAAAAAGGGCAAGCGTGCTTCCTGTGTTAATTTCACTGATCAGTCCTCCAAAGGAATTTACTGACAGGTAGAGGGCAGCATACCAAGCTGTTTGCATCTGAAGCAATGGCGGGAGCCTGTCTCTAACGCGACTCCATCACAACCAAACGTGACTGCGTCACAACCCAACGTAACAATGACACATCTAAAATAGGAGAGGTCCATGTGCCATCTGGTGGTGAAAATGAGAAGAGCACACTACAGATATATCAAATTGCTCCAGTTTAGAAGGAATTAAAAGTTTAATGATCTTTATCTGATACCACCCTTAAATCTCCACCAGTGACTCTTCTGTGGAAACTAAACCAGCATATTTTGTGCAAAACCTTTACAGTTTTGCACTAGTTTAGCTCTATATACACAAACACTGGTTGTAAGCAAGCAGCAACTCCAAATGTCTTGACCTCAACATATGATGTAAGAATGAAACGCAGACTCCCCAACAAAACACGAAGACTTAGAAAACTGTGAAAACTAAAGAAGTATTTGAGATGATGCCAGATAATACCAAAGAGAGCTCCTGTAAGGGAAATCGAAAAAGAGAAACATTACTTGTAATATAAAATATTGGTAAATTCTCAGTGAGGAATTTATCTGACAAAATTTTCCATTTGAGTTCTATTTGAAAATTGTCTCACCTAAATTCAAGAAGAAAAAGATTTTGCCTTTTCCTTTATTAAAATAATATGCATATGAAAGGTATGGTTAATAATGATGACTCTGAAGGCAGATTTTATATTTTTAGTGTATTTTATACATTTGTTGAAATGAGTATATCATGCTGGTCCAGCGGCTGGTTTTAGACATGACTATGGTTATGGAGGAAGACACAGAAAGTGAATAAAAATAATGGTGGAAGTTTATGAAGTCCCCCTTCTGACTGCTTAAATTTTCTCAGTGAAGTATAAAAAGAAAATATCTTCAGTTGAAAATAAAGATGAGGGAGGTGTTCTCTCCTCTCTTTGAGAGAAAAAGTGTGACATAACCATTTGGGAGAGGAGGAAACTGAATGGACTAGGAATGTTTAATACCTGATTGCCTTGTGGGGACTAGAGCAACATTGCAAATTGAATAGTGGAGAGCTAGGAGAAAGAACAGCAAGTAAGGTAGGAAAAGAAGTATTTGCTATCCTAAAAGTGTATCAGAAAGAGCCAGCTGTATTTTTCTGCAGCTCTATTCACCTGTCCAGCTATAGAGACAGGGTGGATAAGGAGAATGAATTAACCAGGAAATTTGATCTTAACAATTAAGTATGATGAAATGAGAAATCATGGAAAGGGGAGGTGGGGAAGGGAATGATTATTATGATTAACCATTGAATTTTATCTGAGGAGGAGAGTGCAGTCATATAGAGGGTTGAAGGACATTGAAATCCCAGTGGGGCTGAAGATTGTTGGGAGTTAGAGTAGTAAAAAGAGCAGTGTAAAAAGATAGAGCAGATTGTGAAAGGACTGCAGGAAAGTCAGGTTTCTATTAGAACAACAAGGTGAAGTTAGTAATACAGGAGACTTAGCTAGTCATAAATACTAGAAGGCATAATGGACAGGCTTCAGAGAGCAGGTGGGCTGGGAGGAAAAAAGCAAAGATACAGAGATCTTTGTGTTGATTCGAGTATGACAGATGAGGACATCCTGGGAATCTGGAGCTTCCTTGGTGAGTGACATAAATAAAAACAAATGGCATAACGTTATCCAGTGCAGTCAAGACAAATAGTGACACAGGGTTGGGAAATAGAGGAGAATGTGAAGAGGCCATCTGGGTTCTAGTTTTTATACAACTGATGATGGGATAAGACACCCCAGAGGGAGTGGTATTATTCCATGTGCTGGACTCCTTGTAACCACAGGCGAGGGGCATTATTATTTTTGTTTTTAAATCATGAGGGAGTATTATCTAAGTTCTGATGTTACAGAACTTCCCTGCTGCTTTGGGCTCATAGTCTGACCCTATTCAGAACCCCAGTGACAACAATCACAGTTAAAAGAGTTCACTTAAGTAGCAGCCCTGTTCCTAATTCCAAACACTTGAGAGGGGTAAGGCACTGACAGAAAAGATATCTTTCTGCCCAGACACTAAATGATTATGTTGAGCTCTTACAAAATCTTGTTTCTAGATTAAAGTTGCAGAAACTGTATACACTCACTAGGACACTTCCTGATAAAAGGTCCACCCAAGAGAGTGCCGCCTAGTGGACAGAAAGTGTCACAAGAAAAAAACACACGATCTTTCTTGTGTAAGAGGGGGGGATTGCTTTCCCACCACAGGTTCCTGTTGCAGCTTTAAAGCATGAACCAGACAAGTTCTGGAAGAGCAGCAGACCCATTATTGTCAATTAGTTCTAATTTATGGGATAATAGCACAAGCCTTTGGTTCTGGACCCACAGTCAAACTGTAACTAGAATACTGTTACTGTTTATGAAATTATCAGCTCTCGGTCAAAAACTTACTTTTTAGTCAGAGTTCTCGCTAAATTAATACCACTAGCTATTCAGAGAACTGTTCTGACACTCCGAGTTCTCATAATATAGCTCACAGTTTAACAGGGAGCGGGTCTAACACTCCACACTGTCCACGGCACGCCTGTTAAGGGTGCTTAGCTTGTGCATCTTTTAAGGCTCAAAAGTTTTTGAGAAGAAGGAATAAATCTAAAAAGAAAAATGTCACTACTTAGAACACATCAGTCATCCCTATGTTATGTTTCAAGAGGTGATATTTTTAATGGGAATCACATCACCAATAAAAGAGAGTAAGAGAAGGAAAGCAGAATGAAAAATGAATTCTCCTATGTATACATATGATGACCACTGCAGAAATGAAAATATTCCCCAGAAGATGAAAGTCAGCTACTGAACATGTTCCCAAGAAATTAAAGCAGAACATGAAAAAGACTTCTCACTGATCATCATAGGCAAAGTGAGAAAGTGAAAAGGGACTGGAAGTTTTGTGGGATTGTTTATCAAATCTAAATTTAAAATATTCCCTAGCAAGGAACAAATCAACTAAATAAATTTCTGACTTAGAGAAGTCAAGAATTCAGAAACAAGAGATTAATCTTTAAGAGAGCCTGAAGTATAAATTTGAACACCAGTTACTCTTTAACTCTCCTCTTAGTAAAAAGGCCCACATCTTCTTAGACTATTTCATGAAGCAGTGGCTGGAGACTATAGGACACAGATGTAAAGAGTGAGGTTATGTTTTAATACCCACTCTTAGAGGAGCTAGTAAGTGTACAGGAGTTCCATATATCAATAAAATACAGTCACACATTTTAACAAATAGTAGAGTTGTGTTTAGCAAGTGAAGGGAAATAATGCAATATTATGAAAACCTAGTGTCCAAATAACTTCCTATCCACAATGGCAGCCACTGGGCTGAAATCATCTAAGCAGGACGACAAGCACTTCTTATTTCTGCAACTGGATTAGTTTTGCTACAACTGAATATAATGTTATCTGAACACGCCTCTTCTTTTTCACCTCTAAATATCTGGTATCTCACTTACTTTCTCCAATCAAATGTTGTTTCTTTTTCCTTCTCCCTAAGAGTCACCGCAAATTCAAGGACATTTGTGCCTGCATGAAGTGGTTGCAGAAGTCAGCACATCTCTCTTCCGGCTTCTGTCTGCATCTTTCAGAAGCTTAATCAAAATACACTCACTCTGGGAAATCGAGGGCTACAGCCAGGACTCGAGTCACAGCCTAGAGTCTGAAGCCTGGTTCGGGTACTTACTATACAGACTTGAAAAAGTGATTTAACCCATGTCTCTATTTCTTCATCTGGAAGATGGACTATTTCCAGTGTGTTCATGGGTATTTATCAAATTATATCATCAATATTAAGACTATGAGTGAAAAACTTGGTAAATGAAACTGGTTATCTACTTGAAAAGAAGATTAAGGATAAAAAGTATTCTGAAATGTTATCCTAGAAATGTTTAAAGTGACAAGAAGCAAAGTAAACCTTTCTTTCATACTGAGGAGCTATTGGTAACATGAATCCTCACCAGCTAAGTTTCTAGAGCTTGAAATTCCTTATCTGATAAAAATTTAAACTCTCAGAAGCCCAAAATTAAATTATTCTTTTTGGGCATCGTATGAGGAAGGAGACCCTTTGGGAACAGTCTGTATGAAGTTTGCCAGTCTGAGTGCCAAGAGAAGGGGACTCAAAACCTCACGAGGAAAAGGCAGAGTGAGTTAGTTACCAGAATCACAATGAATTTCATAACAAGCATCAAGTCGAGATGCTGCGGCACCTCCATCTGCTACTTTATGCCATGCATGAGAGCAATGCAATTCTGTCTCCAAGAAGCACACATTAAAACAAACCCCGACATTCAAATACCTCTTGGATCACCCCAGATCTGTCTACAGAGTAACTCAAAGGGAAAGAAAGCAGGAAAAATTAGAAGAAAAATATAAATCAGACAACACTAAAGTCAGTAAAACATTGAAAATCCAAAAAAATAATTTTTTCAGGGAGAGGTATTTGCTTCTGTACCATGGTTTATGAGAAGCAGGAAGGTTTCGTAGTACCTAAGTATTGCAGATAACTGTCAGAATTGGTTAAACAGTAAGTACTAAAGACTATATTTGACAGAAGAAAATTTAAAAATCTCTTCCAAAAATTTTAAATGATTAAGATTCAGGATGTCTGGAAAATGTGCTCATGATTTAGTAATATTTGAGAATACATTACCCACTGCTTCCTAATGAAAAGACTGGGAAATAAGATTGTATGCCAATTTACCGCTGAAAGTCCTAAAACTAAAAATTTTAAAGCTAGACGCTTCCTTCATCAAATTAACAAGCAATCTACTAGTAATGATTATTACTACATGAAAATACTGCCATGAAAGTGACTAGTTCACACTTATTCTTTTCAGACTAAGATACAGAGATTTCTAAGATTTAAGAAAAAGAAAAGGCAAAAGATGGTAGGAAATTATGATATTCAATAAATAGAAAGTAGCTCTCAGGAAGAAGTTGAGGGCTGAAGGAGCATTAAATTTGGATACACTGCTGAAAATAACAAAAGGTGAAATAAGGTCTTACTTGAATATTTAAAAAGTATTATAAACCAATTCAGTGGGAATATAATGCCAAGGAAGAACACTAAACTGCAGAAAACTCTACTACAGTTAACAGCAATACAAATGAACAGGATAAAGGAACAATGGGGACAAGAGGGGAGGAAAAGGGTCTCATCAGTACAAGGCACAAAGGTACTCTAAGCAGAGCACAGCTGATTTCAAGAAAGGGGACTTTCACAGAGGCTGACACAGGGAGAGATTCTGAGAAGTTACAAATTAGTAAATCATTTGATTGTTATTTTCATTGTCAACTAGTCTTTATTAAAAATACTACAGCATGATCAGTGTCATGATATTTTTAATTAGGACGGTGGAAATAACTCCCTGGGTCGAACTTCCAAAGGTGTCAGTTCTCTTAGAGGAGAAAGTCACTTTGACCTGAATGCTACAGCAACAAGACAGGCCTGACACCGTGACCTTACACACCTAGATACATATACACATAACTAGGGGTCACCAAGGGCACCAAGCAATCTGGTAAACTCCTTATTAGAACAAAATGCAGCAGAGTTTTATCAGATCACTTATGGGGAAAGTTATCTTTAAAAAGGTAAATTTATTTCCTGGGGAAAGGGCCTCGGGTGTGCTCCAAAGTTGCACTCAATTTTCATCATGAAGGGTCATAATAAACTTGTAAATTTTTTTTCAAGGAAAACAGAAATACAAAATTATTAGGTTATAATGTCATTAAGTACACAAGACCTCTTGAATACTGTTTCTCTCAAGGGAAATAACTACAAGTACCCTATCACAAGGCTGCATGAAACCACAAGAATTAGGAAGTGAAGAAAGAAGAGAACAAAACAGATCAGCACTTGTAAAATAAAGCGGAAGATAAGAAGGTGAAGAAGAGCAAGAATTGTATTTTAAAAAGCATATTTAAAACTGCTGGATCAGATAACCCCGGGCAAGCTACCTACTGAGTCTGTACGTGCTACGAAATGGAGATAATACACTTCCTGTCTACCTCACAAGCCTTCTTTGCAGGTCCAATGAGGTACGTTATGTTAGAACACTTTAGAAATTGTTAAATACAACACAGATGTATGGTAACAGTATTACCATTCATTTTCTTCTCTGTAAGTTAACCTCATAGCTACTTGGTCCTTCTGGATTCAAAAAAAGAAAAAAGAAAACAAACCAAAAAGCCAGCAAAAGATAAATCAGTCCATGATCTCAGTTTTCTGCAGATATATTCCTTTACCTGTTTCATTTTTTTCTATTCAAAAGACCCATCTAAAAGGCAATCTGTATTCTTACCTTTTGAAGCTGCAAGGGCGAAGGACCAGGAAAGAGAAGGCACCAGGTATTGAAAAGAAATGGAAGAGAGAAAAGGAGTCACACATGGTTCTTCGTTATTGTAGGCACACACTCAACTTCCTGACCTTTATTAAAGACTCTGCCCAACCCTTGTCAACTATGTTCATAGGAGAAGGCACTTTAAATGACAGTGCCAGAATCTGTTCAAGAGTATTACCAAAAACAGGTCCCAACTGAGCTGCTGTCACCTAAATCTCACATCCCCACAGGTTACAGTGACATGAAATATCTACATGCAAAAAAAAGGGGGTTGGGATGAATGTTAATACCCCCAGGCAAAGGAGCGGGTGGGGGGAGAAACCTATATACAACAATTTTCTTTCCCATCCTCATCCATAGACTATAAAAACATCTCATTTTCTTCTGAATAGGAAAACGCCTCTCTCTTCAACCCTCACCTAGGGAAGGGATAGAAACGGGAAACCTACTGCTTAAAAGATATGCTAAAGTCCTACGTGGGGCTTTGCATGGAAAGAGGAAGGTACTCACTCTTGGTCTGGGCGGAGAAGGTATGGGTAAGTCTGGCGAAAAGTTCATTGTTCTCAAAGCGGGTCTCCTTCACCTTTGTCCAGAAGCAGTCCTGGGAAAGGTCCTCAGCGACAAACTGGATAAAGGCAGGGGGTTAGGAGTTATGAAGCTGTGCTCCATAAGACTGATTAAGATGCAAGCAGTGGCTGGCTGCTAGCAAAGTCATATTCGAATAAAACTAACCTATGACACAGAGCAGCTATGCGCTTCATGGTAGGATCAGATGTTTCTGATTTATTTTTGATTATTCAAGAATTTGATTCAGTGATGTTGCCTTCTCCTTCTTATCCCAGATCCTCTACTTTTAGAAGCATTAAGGATTTATTTCACACATTCCTTTGCTCAACATTACATTCTCCCCACTGATGGGCCAACTGTGCAAAATTTGTCCATTTAATAAACAAATCCCTAAAACTCCTTTAACTTGATTTTTGGGAGTAAAAAGCTAGTGTAAAATTATAAGGGATCTCAAACACAGTGGGAACAACACTGCCGTGCAGACACCAGACTCATTTAAAGTGTGTGTGGGGATGGGGATGGTGGTAGAGAAGCATGTCCCTAAACCCAAGACTTTTGGATCAGCACAATTATCAGTAGTTTGCAGACTGGTGAGATGACTATTATCAACCTGTGTTGCTATAGTATTCATATCCTCAGAGAAAAGGCAAAAAAGATAAATTAAAGATAAGTTTAGATTTTGTAACAGGGTATACGCTCAAAGAAGTCGGTGTCTGGGATACAGGAGATGACTAAGATCTGCTGAATAAAAATAAGCCCAGGGCACATCCTAGTTAGGTCATTCGCCTCCAGGATAGGGAAGCCACATGTCCCTGCGGGGTTATATCCCTGTGGGGTTCAGTCTCTGGTAGGGGTGGGGGGAAAACAACCAGTGTGAACAACTAAAATGGAAACAAAATAAGACACTTCATCTTCCTCCCTTCCTGCCTGTCTGCTTGCTCGCCTTCATTCCTGCTTGCACCTTTCCTTTAAAAAAAAAAGCATAAATAGAACTTGAAGACAGACAGCTGTGAACCATAAGACAGGATCGCCCATCCATGTACAAATAGGGAAATGAAGTGGTTTCTTAAGACCCACTGATGAAGAAAGGGACAGAAATTCTCACCTTGGACCAGTTTGGCCTCCGGAGCTGCACTTCTGGTTTATAAAGCTTCTTTGGGGCTAACCCAAATGGCAGAATTGGGGCTGCAGGAAGTCCAAATCCAAAAGGGGGAGGCGGAGGCACACCCATTCCAGGTGGAGGTGGAGGAATGCCAGGGCCTCCAGGAAA
>RJWH01003865.1:71300-130850 GCA_004363575.1 Solenodon paradoxus | reverse complement strand
ACAAACAAGCAAATTAAAAAAAATACTTCTCTCCCTGCCTCCCTCTTTCCTTCCTGAGACAGAGAGAGAGAGAGAGAGAGAGAGAGAGAGAGAGAGAGAGAGAGAGAGAGAGAGAGAGAGAGAGAGAGAGAGAGAGAGAGAGAGAGAGAGAGAGAGAGAGAGAGAGAGAGAGAGAGAGAGAGAGAGAGAGAGAGAGAGAAAGTGTGGAGGGAGACGCCTCCTACTCCTAAGGAAACTTATACAGAGTAGAAATGCCTGACTTCAGAACACTGACACCAACATTCAGGATAGAACAGATATATTCCAGAACCATTGCATTATATAATCTTATTTCTAGAATGGATGAAAGACATGTAGCATCCCTCAGCAAGGAAATGACCTCATCATGTCCTCAAAAAATTAATTAAAAGTATGTATTAGAAGTGTCATTGTTCTCCTACTGACCTCTACCAAGGGCACTCACAAGTGAGGACACATCCACACTGGTGGGGGGGGGCATGCCTGCTCACATGCGTGCACATGTGTATACACACACCGTCACGGGGGGAAAGGCCCTCTATGTAGGAATGTTAGTGAGAAGGGTGAAAACATGAAATAAAGGCCAAAGCTTATCATACAAATGAAAATTGAAGAAAACAGTGTAGGCTGAAGTTAAAAGAAGCCATATTCTAAGCAGTCAGTTAAATGGGTGGTTTCCACTGATTCAAAAGAGTTTAAACATATTTGCTATTGACTCTGTGATGGTTAATCATTTCTAACCACTTGTGCAATTTGCTGATAGATTTAATAGGTTCTTCTTTTTTACCATCTACTGCTCCAGAAGAGTCCATAAAGTTAATAAGACTGACCATGTTTACGATTCAGAGAACTTCCCATGATTTTGAACACCACCACTGGTAGGAATAACACCTCAGCAGTGGAACAGTGGTGCCTGATGAAAGCTTTTAAAGGGTCAGTCTTAGCAATGGCTGCAGGTGAGTTAGACAGGGGTGAGAGGGTGACCACACAAGGCATGTAGACACAGGAGTGGGAGGCCAGAGACCAGTTAACCATAGCCCTGTCCATGGCTGCCTCAGAGACCGGTTCAGATGGCAGGGAGAAAATGACTGGGAATGAGTGCGGGGGAGGCCTCTGAGGATGTGATTGCATTATTATATCCTGCTCATTTCACCCCACCCCTAGTACTTATTGTCTTGGATTTAACGGGCTTTTTCATACCATTAACTCCCCAGGTTCTGATTTCTATAGAGATGATATCAGAATGTTGAGGCAGGGGGTGGTGATTGGGAGAGAGAGAGTGTGTCAGTCAGTCAGGGTAGGGTAGCTTTTAGAAACCCTTCATCTAACATGGTTAATGGAATATTCTTTTTTTTTCTTATTCTTTATGCTTTCTCTTGAAGTAATCATGTTTTCCCCTGCCTTTTGTTGTGCTGCTTTTCTTTTAACATTAACACCTGGACAGCTGCTCCCATTTTGTCTTATAATCCTCCAACAACAGAAATAGAGAATCAAAAACAAACACTCTTAGGAAACTGAAAATCTATAGAACTTTAGTTCTCAATAATTGTTTATGATATTTACTAGTAGCATTCACTGTTGCAATATTTTTTCTTCATGGGTGTTAATTTAATTCTCAGAGCAACTCGGTGAAATAGGTCTTGTTAATATTCTCACTTGGCAAATGAAGAGCCTGAGACGTAGCAAAGCTAGATATCTTGCCTAAGTCTTTATAATATTATCTGAGTCAACATCCTGGCCCCAATTCTAATTCTAAGAAATCTGTGTGCCAAATTCAGCTGTAGACTGGATAAAAAGCCAAGTGAGATTCACAGTGGCTGGTGGCACTTGGATTCTGAATTAAGAGTCCTGACTTTATTCTGTAGAAGCTGTGAAAGTCAGAGAAAGTTACTTACCTCTCAGAGTCTCAGCTTTCACATGCATCACCAAACAGATGATGATAATGACATCTAACACCTGGGAAAGAGTCTTGCTTATAACAGGAAGCTGCATCCCTGGTGCCCACTCAGAGCAGTGCTGCACATAGTAGTGACAGACATTTGTTAAGTGTCAAGTGTTGTAATAGAGCAGTACACATTGACAAAAGTAGCACACGTCATTTTTTTGAAGTCTGTTGGCCTTGCTATTCTGTTGATACCCTCTAATTTCTCCAACACTCGAGGTATAGCATATGAATGCATCAAACCCATACAGCATAGATATTGCTTTGACAATGATACAACCATTAAAAAAGGCCGAAGTTGCTCTTTGCTGTCACCCTGGCATGCTCATTTACTGCATAGCTAAAGGTTAAAAGAATAGCTGGCAATTTGTGAATGGTGCTTGAAATATTGATCCCCAATTTTTTCCTACCTTAAATAATGTTCATTTATAAATAAGGCTTGATAGAATATTTGTAGAACAAAAAACCTTTTTTTATCTGATTTGGAGAAATGGTTCCAAACATACATACTGATTCTGACCTTAGCCTCTAAGGAATGAGGTGGCTATGATTTTACATAGAAGAAAATAAAGTAAGGCAATCTAAAGAACTGTGTGGTTCAAAGGGCCACTAAGGCATTGTGTCTAATGCATTTATAAATAGGACACTATGGGAAGCTGAGAAGTGTCAGCTCTAAGTTATTCCTTCAGGCATGGATAGCATTCCTAGAATTAGAAAATAAATCTTTAAGAAGAAACCTCGATGTTTTAAAATAAAAGCAAATCCTTAAATGCTTCCCAAAGGAGGTGGGCATGTATTAAAACTGTTAGAAAGCCTATTAGCATTGATCCAAGGTTCAAAAGTGTTTAAATTAATATGTGAGAGGAGTAGTCGATCTTACACTGGGGCTAATCTCAGTTTGCTAACTTCCTGGTTTTTTTTTTTTCTTTTCTTTTCTTCATTTGTTTCTTTGGAATTTTTTCCAAACTTCCAAATTCTTTGGGTCTCTCTTTTTATTTTTCCCCTCCACTCTACCATAGAAGTAAAAGCTTTAGTTCGTATTAACCTTTTGACCTAAAAAGTTTCTAAATTATTTTTTTGCAAGCTACATCTATTTGTGTTTGTATCTCTTTTACGATGAAAGAAAAAGTTTTCAAATTCTTGATGGTGGTTAATCATCCCATTTAACATGATCTTATGTGACCTTATTCATATTTGACAAGTTAGAATGCTAAGAAACTGAACAATTCAGCAATTTGTGTCCATCAATGTGAACCTTTAGAAGGGGGATATTTTGACTTAATAATGATATAATGTTAAGGATGTCAAAGTAATGAGAGACAGACAATAGTTTAAGGTAGCTTATGATGGTTTGTCTTCTATTACTTTCAGTCCATATGATAAGAATGTTTAATAAGAAAAAATATTTAGAAAAGACACTGTTAAATATAATTTCACAAACAAAAGGTGAATTTTAAAAATATGCTGAGAAAAAGTTTATTCAATGTGCTAATAATTTTATGTAAGGTGAAAAAAGCAAAGTAAAACATGACCCCAAGGCCCAATGACAAATGGACATACAGTTTTTAAATATTTATGAATTTTTCTTTATTAACTTCAGAGCACTATTCAAATTTGAATGTACAAGTTCATACGCCTATAGTTGCAACAATAAGAAGTCAATCTAAAACATCAATTTGGAAATCTTTCAAAATCTGGTAGATACAACCAAAAAGCATTGAAATAGTCCAAATGAATCTTAAGATCACTTTCTTAGACACATGAAAGTGTTCATCATCACTTATGAGGGAAATGTAAATCAAAACCACAATAAGTCATCATCTCACACCTATGAGACTGGCCTGCAATAAAAAGGCTAGTAACAATAAATTTTGCTGAGGTTTGGAGAAAAACTGTCTTATGTTGTTGGTGGCAATGTTAATTGGTGCAAACGTTTTGGAAAATAGTATGAAGTTGTCTCAAAAAAATGAAAATAGAACTAAAGTATGATCCAGCCATCCCACAGGGATATTTATTCAAAGATTATGAAAATTTTAACTTAAGACATTTTATATATATATATATATATGTATATATATATATATATATACACATATACCCTCTGTTTATTACACCACTATTTATAGTAGCTAAGCTATGGAAACAAGCTGTGTGCCCATTGACAGGTGATTGGATAAGTAAGATGTGGTTTATGTACACAATGGAATACTACTTAACTATAGAAGAAATAAAATTTTCCATTTATAGCAAATGGACAGAGTTTGAGGGGATTATAGTAAATGACATAAGTTAGGAGACAAATATCAGATGATTTCACCTGTCTGTGCAATATAAGGAAACAAAGCAGACAAAATAATAAAATTAAATTAAAATAGACCACTGGACTTGGACAACTGAACTGTGGTTACAGAGGGGATGAGAGTGACGAATGGAGGAGGGGAGGAGAGAGGATGGTGGTGGTAAGTTTCTTCTTTTAAAAAAATTATGTTAACTTCTAAAAAATAATCTCTTAAAGCATCAAAGAATTTCTCAAGTGCTAATTGGTTTTTAATGCTAGGAACGTAAATTGGAAGGCGATCTATTTTTTTGACTACTGTACCATAAACTGAACATATTTTACAGCAGGGTCATATTTTTTGAAATGATTTGCTCAGTAAGATAAACTGTTTCACCCACCACAATTTCACCTGAATAGCCTTAGCAAATGTCAGAAAGGTAGTTAGGTCCTGGTCACAAGGGCGTCACCGCCCAGTGGCTGTATCCCCTCATCACTCTCAGGATGGAGTCCTGGAGGAGGGACAGGTTGGGTGTGTCTCCAGATCCAGAGAGGACCATGGCATATCATTATAAGATCCCTGGGGAGGGATTCCTTCATGGCTCACTGCATCTCAATGGAACCAGAATGGCACAATAACCACCTACGTGGTATGCGCTGGCAGTAATGTGCAGGAGAGAAGAGTGTGACACTTGGCATTTATCCAGGAAGTAGGAGGGGACAGTCATCTTCATTCATCCTGACTCCCCTCTAGCCAGGAGGAGCAACACTTCACCCATCTGCAGATCATTGTTTGAAAGACTAAAATGTGTATCAAGCATATCACTGCCATGTGACCAGAGTTATTATATGTTTAGGAAGTTCCAGAAATAAGGCATTTAGAATCTATAGTTTTAAGTGACTTAATGCTGTTGCTGAACATCCCTGGTATGTAACAAGATTGTTGGAACACATGATGTATATTGTATCAGAGAGCAATTAGAAAATAAGGATAAACTCCAAAGAAATAAAAATCCATAATATGATCACCCAAAATAGCCTCTATGAACATTTTCGTGTAACTTTCAGTCTTCTTTCTATGCATGTCAGCTAATAACAGTGTCTAACTTTCACTTAGTGTTTACTTGGGGCCAGTCACTATAGAAAGTACTTTATAAGCCTTATCTCACTTAATTCTTAATTCAGTCTTGAGAGAAGGGCGTGGTTGTGCGCATTTTGCAGATGAAGGTCAGAGGCTTAATGATTTAAGCGACTTGTGTAAAATCACACAGCTAGTGAATCCTAGGAGCTAAGTTTTACCCCAGATATGTCTGACTCCAAAGCCTCTGTCCTTTTTTTTTTTTTTTTTTTTTAAAGGAAAGGTACACGCAGGAAAGAAGGTGAGTAGGTGAGCAGGCAGGAAAACAGGAGAGGAGGAAGAAGCACTTTATTTATTTTTATTAGGTTTTTTATCCTGGTTTCTAGCTGTTTATCCTCTGTGAGCTCCAGCCTGTGAGCTCACCTTGGGATACGTGTGTACTGTGCTGGGCTGGAGGCACAGACCGAAGTGCAACTCAACCAGGGCACAGCCTGAGCCTGTGTTCTTGACATCAATGTAGTATTTTTCATTTATTCATTCCTTTAATAAAATTTTTATTTTACAAACTGTTTTATAATTCTATAATTATAAAAAAAGTTGTGTTATAATCACTCCTATAATAAAGGATTACTCTATAATAAAGCAAGCATAAAGAGGAAGAGAAATGACAAGCAGGCAATACATAAAATTTATAGTTTAAAATACACAAACAATATAGACTTCACTTCCGAAATAATCCATTGTTGTTAAGAGATAGCAATAAGATATAGCAAACAATGAAGCACCATGAATAAAAATGCTCTGATTTTATGGTTAAAAGCACGCATGAAGTACTCTTGTGTGTATGCATCTGTATTTCTTAATTACTTATACATAACTACAGATGACTTTTAAAATACGTTGTGAGAGCTGTGGCAGACAGAGCTATTAGGATCACTCTTTCCAAGGAGCAGTTGTTAGAACCATGAAATAGGTTTCTAGGAAGTAATCGAGAAAAGTAATTGACCAAAATGTGGTTTAATTTCTTTTGGCAATGTATGTTGATTCGACCCCTCAAAATATAAATTTGAAATAACAAGTAATAAGTGAGACAGAACACAGAGATATAGACACTAATTGCACAGCTGGGAAAAAAATAGTGTTTTATATTTAGATAGCACCTAGAAAGTGAATTTAGTACAATATAAATAATTTATGTTTATAATCATTGGATTTCCCTCACAAATCTAAGTGCTTAAAATGGTTTTTCAAAGAGGTGCTTTTACTGTATAGATATTTTCATGGTTGCATTCTATTATTGATCATTAAAAACTTGCATTTTGGCTTGGCATCGTCCTTGAAATAAAGACTGATAGAAGAAAATGCCAGGAGAGAGTGAAAGGAGCAAAGACTCTGAGAGGCAAAAGTGAAGGAGGTGGAAACAGGAGTGATTATAACACACTTTTTTTTTACAAATACAGGTAATTGCAGGATAATTGGAGGACATTTGGAAGTAATCCAAGAGCTTTCGGAAAAATTAGAAACTAAACCAGACATCTTTGAATTCATTCTTCCAAAACTGAAGGCAAATTTTATGTGTGGGTATTTTTTTATTGCAGATTCTTTTCATCTACTGTATAAAAAATAGGCAACGTCTCTTAATTTTTTTAAATATTCAAAAGACAGAAAGCAGGAGTTGCTTTAGACATTGGAATCATTTATTTCCTCTTAAGTCACTCTTGGATTTCTAGTAAATCTCCACATGCTAAAAATGCATCTGTTTCTGGACACCTATTATTATTTTTTGTTTGGCACAAACAGACCAACTGTAGTCATATAGTAGAAGAATACAAAAACCTATCCCACCTGAAATATATCATACATACAACATTCTATAACATTGGATGGTGATTTAATTTAGTTTTCTCACAGTTTTTCATCCTAAGCATGATTTAAAACGTGTTCCATCGCCTCCAAAAGAGCAAGCCTCTTTCCTCTAGGTTTGAGTCCCGGACCCAGGAGGAAGCAACCAGTGTGAATAACTAAATAAAATAAAATTAAATAAGGATGCTTCTTCCTCCTCTCACTTCCTGTCTGCCTACTTACCTTCATTCCTGCCTGCAGCTTTCCTTAAAAAAATAAAGTGTTATTCTAACTAGGGAATATTTTCAAGCATTTTTTCCCCTGTGGGCACATTCCATGGAATAGTTGATTCATATTTTTAATTTCATTTTTTGTGATTTCTGACTTTTGGTTAATTTTCCATTTTTCTTGCAATCCAGTTATAATCAACTGAAGAATAACTTCCAGAGGAGACTTCTCAGATGAATGGGAAGGGATATGGTGTATAAAAATTTTACTGAAGTTTTCCTTACTTACTAGTAAGCAAGCCAGACAAGGATCCAGCTGTGGGCCCACACCTATGTCCAGCAGTAAAGAATGAGAAGTACAGAGAAGCAGAAGTTCTGTCTTGAAGGCCGGGTGGTACCCCTGGAGGTCTGACTGGTCCTTGAAGTCTGGAAATGTCACAGACTGGACACTGAGTTTAGAGGGTACAATGCTCTACTTTTTGGACTTTTCATGTAGACTGGATTAATAGTAGCAAACTATAACATTTGTGAGATGTTTCTAATGATAGACTGGGAGCCAAGTGCATCAAAAAGATTAACTCACTGAAATATCATAGGAGACAAGTATCATTATTGCTCCTGTGACTTTGTGGAGACTTGAGTCTCAGAGGAGTCAAATAACTATGCAAATATACCAAACCAGTAGGTGGTACCCAGGTTCAGACCCAGAGACTAATTACAGAGTAGGGGCACTTAGTCATACCATGGTTCTCCAGATGTCCCTAAACAACCTCTTCATGCCAGATGTCCCTAAACAACCTCTTCATGGCAAACAAGTTAGGAATTTGCATAACGCGTGGTAGCCATCTAACCCCTGCTTGAAGACCTTCTTTCAAAGTTGGGAGCAATAACTAGATTGAAAGGTGAAACAGGTATATTTGCAGAAAACTGTTTATAAGTTGTAGATGGTCCTTAATACTTCTTTCAGGAAAAATTCAAAGGCATTGTGCCTTCTTATTTTCAGTGTAAATTCCATCTATAAGTTTGAGAAGAGACTGCTCCATAGCACATTCCAGTTTGGCCTGCGTTCTTGAGGCATGAGGGGTCGATGCTGGGGTTACATATGCTATTTCACATGGGAGAGTTCTTCTTCCTCATCCTGATATCCCTTGTCACTGCATGAAAATGCCCATCATTTTTAGGGAATTCTGTATTTGAAAAATCATATAAATTAGTGGGTAATTATTTATGATACATGAGGATTCATCACACGATTGTAGATTATCAACACTATGTATAGGTTTATCTAAGTAAACTGTGACTAAACTTAACTTCTCAAATTGTTAAATGATGCAAAATCCATGGCCATTAATTCATTATTCCCTAACCCTTCTTGTCATATTGATGGTGTGTAGTTGTAAATAACTAATTAGGCCAGTGCCACATGATAATGCTTTTGAAGTGAATTTCGAATCAAATAAAAAACATATCCTTGGATAGTCTCTTCAAGAAGGTATACTGGAAAAACTGGGCATCCACATTTAAGAAAAACAATCTAAACACAAATGGAATCTATGCCTTTCACAAAAATTGAATAAACCTCAATGTAAAACAGAAGACTATAAAACTTATATAAGAAAACAGAAGATGATTTTGGGTTGGTGATGACTTCTTCGATAAATTGAATACCAAAGTATAATCTATGAAAGAACAATTGATAAGCTGGACTTCATTAAAATTAAAAATGCTACTCTGTTAAAGACATGTAAAAGACAAGTCATAGACTGGGAGAAAATATTTCAAAACATATTGCATATCTTAATATGCAAAGAGTTCTTAAAACTCAACAACAAGAATAAAAACGGCCTACTATTAAAAATGGCCAAAGAGCCGAACAGATATCTCAGCAAAGAAAATATAATGATGGCAAATAATCATTTGGAAAATGTTCCATGTCATATGTCTTGAGAGTCCCGCAAATTGATTTACCAATAAGATACCACTACATACCTATTAAAGTGCCTAAAATCTAAAACACACACCAAAAAAAGACTGGTAAGGATGTGAAGCAACAGAAACACTCTTTGCTGGTAGGGGTATACACTGGTATAGCCACTTTGAAAGACAGTTTACTAGTCTCTTACAAAGCTAAAGAATTAGGCTTACTGTGTGACCCGTAATCACACTGCAAGGCATTTAACTCAAATGAGTTGAAAACTCAAGTCCACACAGTAGCCTGCATGTGAATATTTATTGCAGCTTTATTCATAATTGTCAAAATTAAAAGCAACCAAAATTTCATTCAGTAGGTAAATGGATAACTAAGCTGTACATCTCTGGTGTCCTGTGAATTTTGCTGGGGTTTATCTGTTTGTTTCATTTCATTATATTCCACATATGAGTGAAACCATGCTGTATTTCTCTTTTTCTTTCTGACTTATTTCACTTAACATGCCTCCCCCATCCAGATTGCTGCAAAGGGCACAGTTTGTCTTTTTAAGTAACTGCATAGAATTCCACAGAGTATATACAAGATGGCTTCTTGATCCAGTCATCTGTCGTTGGGCATTTAGGTTGTTTCCATACCTTGGCTGTTGTGAACTGTGCTGCTATGAACAGAGGGGTGCAGATAATTATTCTGATTAGAGATCTTCTGTTTCTATGTATATGCCCAGGAGCGGGAATGCTGGGTCACATGGACATGGTAGATCCATCCTTGTTTTTTCTTTTTTTTTTTTTAAGGAAACTCCATATTATTTTCCAGAGAGGTTATACTAATTAACATTCCTACTATCCCTGTAAGAGGTTTCCTTTTCTCCATAATCCCTCCAAGGTTTTCTAGTATTTTTGCTATAACCATTCTCACTGGCATGAAGCAGTATCTCACTGTGGTGTTTATTTGCATTTCTCTAATGATGAGTCTTGTAGAACAGTATTTCAGGTGTCTGTAGGCCATCTGTGTGTCTTCTTTAGCTAAGTGTCAGTTCACTTCTTCTGCCTGGTTTTTGGGTGGGCTGTTTACTTTTGTTGAGGTGTGTGAGTTCTTTATATATATATTGGAGATTAAACTCTTATCTGATACATGCTGTGTGAATATCTTCTCCAATTCCATGGGTTGCCTTTTTGTTTTAGTGGTGGTTTCTAGTGAAAGAAACCTAGTGTAGAGGCTTTTTAGTTTTACTTTGGTTTCAAAGAGAGACTTGTGTAAAATATGACCTTAATAATTCAGTATCAATATTGGCAATTATAATAAGCGTATCACACTAAAGCAAGATATTAATAATAGTGAAAACTATGGGAGAGGGAGAGAGAGGGAGCTGGGATATATGGGAACTCAGTTTTCTGTACAATTTTTCTGTAAACCTAGAATGCTTTAAAAACAAAGTAAGATCTATCAGTCAGTTAAGGTCTGTGCCTCTTTTTTCTTGCTCTTTGATCCCTTCATCAGATATAATCATCCATCAAAGTGTATATCTAAGCATAAACGTATGCCCAGAACCTCTTCAACAAGACCCTCTAGAACATAAAGTTTCCAAGCTGGACTGTATTTTTCCTTCCTGGTCTCTCATGGCAAATGTCTTTTATTTGTCTGCTTTGCTAGTTGGCTTAGTATTAAAGCTAGTGTGTCTTTTTATTAGATTTCTGAGTCTCTGGGATATTAAAACCATTTATTTATTTCTAGTCCCATACCTAATATCTTTACTATGCCTGGGTGTTTGGTAATGAAAAAGGTTATAATTATTTTTTATTGAGGCTTTGTTTGTGCCAGGCATATATTATAAGTTATTTATGATGACTACAACTTGACAAATCCAGGCCTTCTTAATTCTGGCCTGGATTCTTATAATAAGTTTTGATCTGGTCTCGAGTCATTGTTCCAATTCCCTATCCATTGATACTCCCAGGTGTCTCTTCCCAAGTGTCATTTCCTGCTCACACGTCTGTAATGGTGGAACTCCAATATCTGCTCCTCGACTTCCCCAAAGTCCCCAGTTGGCTCCCCCACGAATTCGTCATGCTCCAAAAAGCTGGCCCACTTGACATTTGCTGACTACCTCTTCTGTTTTCTCTTCTCTGGAGCTATGTTTATATAAGCACAAAACTGTTCTCCCCTCTTCATTTCTACTGTTAAAAACCTTATCTATTTCAAATATTATCCATATTCATAATTCTAACTTCCTCCTACCTTCTCCCCCATGAAGCCAGATGGGCTCTTATTGAAGTTTTCTTTCTGCATTGTGTTTAAAGCATTCTGCTTTGGGCATTTTCTATTGCGTACCTTTAAGTATATGTTGTCTCTACCCTTCTTCCACCTTCAGCTGATTCTTTACCTCCTTATGAAAGGCGGTTACTTCTCCTTGAAGCATCTGAAGCTCCTAGCACAAAGCTTCGCAGGTAGTACACACACAGCATTGCCTGTACTGGAATGAAGTAATACCAGGTGTTAAGGAACAGCTGTGAAATAGGTGGACAGGAATTCAATCTCAGCTCACTCCATAGCTGTTGAACTTGGGCAGAGCCTTAGGACTCAGATTTCTTTTCTATGAGTATTGTATCTATTGCATAGTATTATTGAAAAATATTAAAGATAAATGTATGCAGAATTTGACATAAGTATCTGATATATGTTGGAGGCAAGCATTTGTTTCATAACTTTTCTTCTGAAACACCTTGAATTCCTTCTAGCTAAAGACATTTCAACTGTTATTATAGACACTTATAGTTACAATATATTAGCCAGGAAGTCAAAATTAGAACAAGTATGACCATTTTATAGATTACAGTCAGATATGTATTTATTTTGTCATTACTGTAGTACTTGTCAATTCATAAATATTTATTGAATACATATTATGGATTACCTACTGTTTCTAGGTTTTGGGGACAAAGTAGTGAATAAGATAGCCTTGATTTCTACTAACTTTCATTATAATATGTACAATGATCTCACACATATTCAAAAAACATGATGAATAGCTTATCTATAAAATGGTACCACACCTACAATGATTAGAATCCTATGTAAGGTCTGTTTCTGGGCCTTAGAACTTGCTGTTAGGACAAGTCTGAGGGGAGCATAAGAATGGTTACATCAATTTTTAAAAGCTACAATTCTAAAGAGCAATGTAGTGAAGGCAAGATATATGTATTTTTTCTTTTTCTTGTGGGAAAAATAGTGATAAATCAGACCTATAAGTCATTGGAGCAGATGGATCTGAGTTCTCAATTTCCCAATTTCTAACTGAATGATCTTCAAGTAGTTGTCTGGGAGTGAAGTTGTCCAATGATGCAAGTTCTTAAATACACTGAAGCACTTCTGTTTGCAGCAGCCTGGGTGTGAGTTCTACCGATGGCATAGGGGTAGACAAGTTGACCCAGGTCCCCTGCTTGCCACCAGCCTCTGGGCGGGAGCCACCCGCTCCGGGTGCGGGAGGGGTGCGGGAGGGACGCGGGGCGTGGAGGGCGTGGGCCGGGGGCGGGGCAAGCCCCGCAAGCAGACTGGGTGCTCCGGAGAGATGTCAGTGTCAGGCTCTGGGAGCTGGAGGAAGTGATCATTCCTGGAGGAGCGCAAGCCGAGCGGCGGGCGCAGCGTGAGACAGCACATCCTGCGGGCGCCGCGCCCGCCGCCTTCGGGAGCCGCTCCTGCGTCGCTACCGCGCAAGACCCCGCCGCTACGCTCCGGGAGCCCAGTTTCGTCGCTGCCGAGAGCAATCAGGTAAACAGGAGGGGTTGCCTTGCTTTGCACCCCTCCACAGCCCTTAGCACCCAGGTGTCGTCTGCCCTGGGATCCTGGCTGTAGTGTGGCAACTGCTGCTGCTGCTGCAGTCGGACCCTCGCTCTGCCCCTTCCCCGGGCTTCTGCTTGCGCTGCTGTGCCCCAGCGTGGCCAGAGCCCCCCAGTGGTAGCCCCTGCTGCAATTCCCCAGCTCTGTCGAAAGGAGAGGGCATAGGAGGAAGGACAGGTTGTGGTGTCATCACCTTGTCACCCACCTTGTGGGCTGGGAGGGGCGTCCTAGTGCGCCCCGCCTCGGTCTCTTCTTGGGGAGCAGAAGGTAAGACTGCACCCCTCTGGGCCACCAGCTGACGCTGTGGGGGTGGCGGGGGAACTGCGGAGGGAGGAGAAAGGATGCTGTTTGATTACATTTTGAGCTGTCTGCAAAGCTCTTAGATGCTGTTGCTACCCGCCAAGTAGGAGGGAGCGAAAGCGTTTCCAGCAGAGCATTAATTAGTCACACAAGAAGATGCCAGCTTCTCTCAATGCAAAAAATAAAATAAAATGAAAGTGTGGTTGGGGGATGAGTTTTCATAAACACCTTGCGTCCCTGTGGTTCTCTTTCCTCCACTCCCACTCGCGAGTCGCTGTGGCCTTATAAATCTGTGCATCGTCATCATGAGGGTAGTGATCTTGGCAGCGCTGATAGGAACTGACTGTGAGAGTCTCATGACTTGTACTTCAGCTAGTAAGGTTAAACGGAAACCCAGGATCAGGACAGGAAATTATTTCAGAAATCAGAGAATCAACGAAATGAAGAAGATGAAATATATTTATTATCCTGGCCTCTCCTACATCTAGGTGAGGGGCAGGAACACAGTGCCAGCCATTTTCTTGCCTGGAATGCCTTTCCAGTGGGCACTGTAGACTTCTGACGATTCGGGCTTGTGAAAAATTGGTGTCAGATATTCCAGATTATCAGGAAATACAGCTAACAGTAAGGCATAAGTAATAGCCTTTTGATAATATTATCACAGACAGAGGTGACTGTCTATGTCCACAGTTTCATTGTAGAAATTATAGAGCAAAGATGTTGGTCAATGTTAGTATATTTGAAATGGGAACATTGGATGCAAGTTATATCCTAAGGGTACTAGTGGGAATGTGAGTAATACATTATGATTTTTTTTAATTCCAAGTTTTCTCCAAAAGGTTTGATTTGGGCCCAAACTCTGCTCTTCTGATCATGTTTCACAATAAAAATATAACCAGACTTTTCTATCACTAAGTCACCAAAAGGAACTAACTTTTCAGTATTTGTTAATGTCTGTGGGGCCAGTGCTCCAGGAATGCTCAGGCAGTATGATGGGGCCCCCAGGCAAGCTTTTCCAGCATATTTGACTCTTGGTCCAGTTTTCAGCCCAGAACATTGCCCACATCTCTTTTTCTTCCTTGTCTTGGGCTTCAGGCACTGATGGGTCTCCCCTTACACCTCTGAGGCGTTGCACCTCTGCTGCACAGAACCTTGGAGAAGGATGGCTGAACCTCTCCACAACCAATCTTTCCTTTTCCCCTCATGCCCTGAGGCTCTTTTGGCATTAAAGGTGTGCATGGTTAGGTACAATCATCTTTAGGAGTTTAGGCAGAGAAAATAAACTCAATTCACAGGAAAATGGAACAGAGTTCTTACATTGATAGTTCCTGACATACGTTTAATAAATGAATCTATCCTTTGACTCTGGAGTTAAGTCAAGTAAATCTTGAGGGTCCAGTCTGCATGAATAGCCATATAGCCATCTTGTAAAATATAGCCCACAGCCATGTTTCTTAGGTGTACACAGGTTCCCCACCACCAGTTACTTTTTGGTGTCATTTGTTCTCCCCAGTTTTCCTGTCACTTGACCTAGCGTCAAACAAAAAGGTCATGCACATTCGTGGCAAATATAAATCTATTCCCTCATCACTTTAGTCCCCCTATGCCGTGCTCCCCAAATAAAACAAAGGTTGATAGTAATATATCAGGCCTTTACCAGTGCTCAGTACATTAACTAAATGTGTTTCATACCCTAACAGTGTTACATTACCAATAGACTTATTAAGATGTAAGGAGCACTTGACCAGGTATTGTATAGTAGTTTGAAATACTTTTCTGTGTGTTAACTTCTTTAATCTTCACAAAAATCTTACCAAGGAGATAATTATTTTTCACAGGGGAAACCAAGACAGAAAGATGACAAATAAATTTCTGAAAATTGTTCAGTAATATTTCATACTATTAAACATATATATTGGCCGATTTTCATCTATGGAGTACCAACCTCTTTACGTTATCTTGTGTTGCTTTGTATATTGACCTATGTTTAGTGCCAATATTTTACATGTGATGAAACTGAGTTAAGTGACATACCCAAGATCCTAGTCAATAAATGACAAAGGTAGCATTTAAATCATATCTTCTGATGCCTGTAAAACCAGAACTCATCTATTTTTCCAGTGTGTCCTCGGTGAGAAACAAAAAATGTTGAGCATGTCTGTTTCTTTCAGGTTTGCTACCCATTTTCCCTGTGAGCCATTGTTACTTCTTTTAAGCCTCAAGTGTAGCCCAACTTTTTTTGCTAGCTGATGTGACAAACTCAAAGTAGGACCACAGCCCTTTTGAAATGAAATATTGCCTTGGTTCTGCTTCCTTAATGACACTAGCTAATTCCCTATAATTGTATGTTAATCTCAAATAATTGTTCCCTTGATCAGGAATCCACCCTCTTACTAGAGACTTTCATGGCTTCTGCATCCCCTATATGATGAAAATATGAGAAACTGTGTTCTTTTGTTAATTTGATAGGACAATGAATTTCTAAGTGAAGTCTTGAGATTTAACTAAGGTTAAATTGACTCTCATTTTATATCTTTGAAATGTATAAACCCTTGCTCAGATTCATGTAAAAATTATTCCTCTAGACTGATAACTTTTCACTGGTATCTTGAACTTCCTTCCTTTGTTTCCTCCCTCTAGGAAGTCTGGCACCACAATGCCAGAGTGAAGTTTGCATTGTAAGGTGAACACAGCTGCCCAGGGGCCAGCCCTGAGGAAGCCCATCTCTGTAAAGCATCTCTTGATGCTTAGTATAGAGGAGGTTTCTGGACTTGGAGGCCATAGGCACTGTGGAGGGCAGGCATATATAGTTGTCATCATTGAACCTGATCAAATTAATGCAATATTTTATTCATTTGTACATAATTCAGTTTTTTGGGGAAGATCAGGTATTTGTTGCTAAGAAGAGATTTTATGAACCACCTGTTCAAATGTACTGTTTAGCAAAAAGGGGAGGATCAGATGCCTGCTGCTGTGCTGAAATGTGTTGAAATGAGGCAGAACTATCCTACCAGAGCCAGTCAAGAAAACAATGTTCCTGGCTATCAGGACATGTATGGTGTTTCACTATGAAGGCACATGGGGATGCCCAGGCAGATGCAAGATACATGGGTGCAACAGAGTAAGGGCAGGCAGCGCAGGATTTCTTGTCATTCATTGAGCGTTTACCCCGTTTGTATATGGGGTTCATCAGATCATTCCCAATAAGGCTGACATTTTTATCTTCATTTGACAAACTAGGAATCTGATGCTTGGAAACATTAAGCCACTTGGTCAAGGTCATATGAGGCCAGTTAGTGAAGGGCTAAATTTCCAATGCAGGCTGGCCAGATTTCAAAGTGCTTATTTTCTTCCCATGATAATTCATTGTTTCTCTTTGAGGCATGCCAGAAAGTACTGTTCATTGTAGCTTCTTCTTGTGGCAAGACCGAGTCCCTCAGAACACACTCACACGCTGATAAGAAATGCCTAAATGAGTTCTCAAAGGAAATAAGAAAATTAGACATTTTTCAGTGTGACAGAGGGTACGTTGGTCTCCTCTGAGGTGTGCTGAAGCCCCACATATTTGATTCTCAGATGTCTCCAGTATCTCGTTGAGCACCAAATGTACCATAGTCCACAAAGACAGACAGACCAAAGTTGACTTTTCAGGGACAGCTGCATATGAAGACTTCATTTATTTCAAAGATGAATTTACTTTGCAGCTGCTCAGTGTTCTGGGGCTCACCTGATACAGTGGTTATGTCATGATCCAGAATACTAACTAAATTCTGGGAGCACCTCTGCTTACCAGATGACCTATATGTCCTTTAGCTTCCAGTTCCTCTCAATCCTGAGAGCCATGAAAAGCAGCTGCTTTTGCTTCCTGAATAATAGTTAATCCCTGACATTTTTGTGTTTACCTATATTCTTACTATACTCCTACAGGATGACCTCTTGTTTAATTTTGGGGTACAGACAAGCTAATGCCATCAGTGTGGCAAACACACGAAGCAGAAATGTATGTTAAAGATAAGGGTATTCTTTCTAGTAAAGTTAATGCATCTCAGCTACTGTAGAGAATAATTACCCTTGATCAACACAGCTTCCTGGAAATGTGCTTCATTATGCTTCAGCGTTTCATCTCTCCTATAAATAAAGTTTTGTAGGATTTATATTTATTTTTTAAAGGAAAGGTGTAGGCAGGAATGAAAATGAGTAGGGATGCAGGAAGAGAGAGAAGGAAAAAGGATTCATTGTTTATTTTAGTTGTTGGTCTTGGTTGCCACCAGGGTTTGCTTATATATTTTATAAATAAATTTTTATTGCAAAATAAAGTGTTACGGCAATTGTGATTTCCAGATAGTTGTAAGCTGTGACATTATTCTTTTGAATTCAATTGAAAATATTAATAAAATTACCCGAGGATCCCTTTTTAAAGTAACTGCAGAAGCTCTTTAACAAAGGGGTATTTTTATACCTTGTGATCAGGTATCACAGTAAGATTTGGGATTTCCTCTTTTTTGTGTGTGTTTTGAAGAGTTTTTCTTGTTTTAGTTTTCATTTTTTTGGTAAGGTGGAAGAGAGTTTTTGTGAAAATGATTTGGGAAAGGAGTACCTTAATGATTCTGCAAGGCACAGATAGAAGCTTTGGTTCTGGAATTAAGTCAGTATCTCTTCCTGTGGCTGCACAGAATTGAGAAAACCTTCGTGGATGCCGGCGTGCAGAGCAGCGCTAGCGTGGGGTGTGCATTCCGGGGCACTGTGAGGGAGTTGCAGGAGTGCAGTCTGCAATCTTCTGTGTAGGTAGCTCAAACTCAAGGTGGGTCATGCTGGAAGGACCCACAGAGACTCTGACCCTATCTTCTGTTCTTAGTCAGGTGTCTGCGCCAACTCTCTTCTCTTCACTGATTTAAGAAACTCTGCTTTAGATGTTCTGGTTTTCTCATTGAAACCTTCCCTACTGTCATTTATATCCATTTTTTATTTGATGTTTTACAAGATAATAAGAGTACAATCTCTAAGAGACAACATGAATTAATGGAAAAAAGAAGCCAGATATTCTACTTATTACCTATGTGAGTCTCAGTTTATTCATCTGTAAAATGGGGACAATGAAACCTGGTTTGCAAAGTAATTGTAAGGACTTAAGTAATGAGAGTACAGCGTCCAATACAAGACACATGCTCAATGCGTGAAAGATGCTTTTTCTTATCTAACAGGAATTATTACTTTTGAGCCTTTTCTTTTCAGGGATGTTTAAGATCTTGTCACCCTTTGAATGTAAGGTATGCTTTTAAAAACACTTTTTCTTGAACTGTGCTTACTTATGTATGTGCCTCCTTCCCCTTCTAGACTCCAGGCTCCCTGAGACATTCTTGTATGTCCTAGTAGAGGGTCTTATACATGGTAGATACTCTGTAAGCCTTTGTTGACCTAAGACATTAGTCAGAACAAATCTCACTTAATTTTCCTTTTATTATAAGATTAAATTCTTTCCCTTGGATCATTTTAATATGTTTAATAAAAACATTTACTCCCCAAAAGGCAAGTGCCATTGCCTGTCCAATTTGGATGTGGGCTTGGTAATGCCTAGAATTCTGGAAGCCCTGCCTTCTTGAATCAGGATCAAGTTGAACATTTCTGATTCCTACTGGGGAAGGCAGTCTTCAGGAGGACAACCTTTCATTCTCAAGGTGACAGACAGGAGAGTTTGCAACCTGTGTTTTTCTTTATGAGCCTCCCCGCTCCCGCCACCCCCCCCACCCCACTGCTGATTCTTTTGATCTGTCTTTCATCTGACACTCTCTGTGGAACAGCATAGTTCTTTAGTTCCTTTCTGGTGGGAGGAGGGGAAGTTTTGATTCATTTGTCAGCTTTTTATTTTATTTTAATGTCTAGAGTAAAGCCAAGAGTAATTTTTAAGTAGTGATAATGAATAAATGATGACATAATATTTTGTATCCTTTGCCTATAGTTAGTCTCCCTCTAAATGGTCTTCTCTGACCTGAAATAGTCCCCATTTCTTTGTTTGAGAAGCTGAAGCTTTTATTGATTAAAATAGAATGAAACGCTCTCCTTTTGAAAATGGTTTAGAGCCTATAGTGCACATCTGGAAGTCTTTAAAAAGTTTACCCAGTTATCGAAGGTTACAGTGGCCCAAGTGAGGGAAGACGGACACTCTCAGAGTCAGCTTGTGTAGTTTCAGTAGTTGGTGACTTCAGGTGACTGATGGGGAGAGGCCCTGTGGGGAATGTGTGTTTTGACAGTGTCCCTTTTCAAAATGGCGCGTGTCTCCTGTTTCACCATCCACCCCATTAGTATCAAAATAGCCAGGGGGGTGGGAATTGGTGTGTATTTTGTGGAAGAAAGAGAAATAAAAACACTTCGCTGCCTGTTTCCTTGGAAAGTGTGACTGTGTTCACTTTCAGAAGGTATAGGTTACCGCTGATTTGGAAAGAAGATCTTCCCTATTTGAATGCTTTCAGGCTCAGAGGAAAAGTGAGAATCTATTTACATAAGTTAAAATGCCAAATGAAATCTCCCAATGCAAATATGGACCACCCAGGGACACTGTGAAGGCCAGAGCTGGGGTTTTGAATACAGATTTTCTCACTTCCTCTTTGAAGCTTTTTAATATTTTTCAAATGCTGCTGAGAAGTAATTGGCATATCAAGCAAAGATGAAATCCTATATCTTTGCCATAGATTTTAAATGGGGGAACTGTTCATTTCCTCCAGAGAGCCCCTTATTTATATATGTATATAAATTATGAAAATTTGAAGGTCAACAAGTTGCAGATTTTAGTTTAAAGTAAATTTAAGACTTTGTGTTATAAAACAGTTGTAGAAGAGAAAGATACTCTCTTTTACTCCTCCCTTTCTCTGGTACATCTGCCCAGAGAGAGCTGTTCACTTTTGGGGGTGGGCCACGTATTGGAATCTTTACCCCATCACCACTACTGCCTTCCCAAACTCTGGGAAGGTAGCTTTGGGCAGCATATGGAAAAGGTATGTTAAAAGATACATTGAGACATCTTGAATATTTTACAAGTATTTTTTGCTTGGTGATAGGAATTTGGAAAGGAAGGGAGAAGGTGGAATTGTGGAGTATCTTACTCTCTTGACCAGGCACAACAAATAGAGATCTGACTTTGCTAAGAATTCACACCCACTGCCGGCTTCTGCCAGTTTTCCCAAGATGCTTGTCTGCAGGCTCTGATGCAAGCTGGGGGTGTCCCAGCAGGTCTCATCCTGGTCACCAGAATCTGTAGAAGAAGAGATATAATTTCCCCTCTACCTTTTTTTTAAAGCATCTTTATTTATTTAGTTGCTTTTTCTTGGTTTTCCATCCCAGCCCTGGGTCTTGAATACAGGTCCTTAGGTTTTACATGGTCTGCATGCCAGTGTCTCTGCCCACTGAGCCACAGTAGCATGCCCCTCCTTCTACCTCTGATGGTCAATGTCTGGCTGAGACCCCTTTTCTTCAAGGGAACCTTGCAAATGGATAAGTTCATC
Organism: Solenodon paradoxus; assembly: GCA_004363575.1. NCBI lineage: Eukaryota > Metazoa > Chordata > Mammalia > Eulipotyphla > Solenodontidae > Solenodon > Solenodon paradoxus. The sequence goes on along the minus strand of RJWH01003865.1, from coordinate 109,908 downwards.
TAGGTTAAAAGTTCTCCACTATGGCCATGGTAATTTCATATGATCTCCTGTAAAATTAACCTGCTTGTTCAACCTGAAAACAAAATTTCAATCACTTGAAGCCTCACACTGGACCCAGTCCAGTTTATGTCACACCCAGTCAGACCCTGGGCCCAGTCTGTTTCTAAATTGGTCCCAATCTGGTGTGGGTGTGGGGAGGATATTTCCCTTTATCCCCCTGGGTCTTTTTAGATGGTGGGGTAATCAAATTAAGAGCAGATAGATTAGTAGGAGGGGCAAAATGAATTATGTACATTTGGAGAATCTAAATGGATGTGAATTCTAAAGAAAATGGGGCAAAACGAGGGTGTTTATATCCTGAGCTAAGAAATGGGTTAGGAATCTGGGGCTTCAAGGAAAGAGGAAGAGTACTCACATGATGAGAGGGTGACATATGATGATCAGTTACATGATGAGAGGGTGACATATGATGATCAGTTGCTCTGTAATGAGTTTGCCCTGCCATATTGATAGGTTTCTCTAATGAAAGGTTATGTCTTATAAAGATCCTAATTCCAGACAATACCCTCCATTTTCAGTTTTCCAGGTAGTTCAGGAGAACTTCTAAGTCTGTGGGCCTCAATCACCCTTACCTCAAAGTAACTCACATGCCGAAAGTGACATGTGTTAGAGAGGCCTGTTCTGTAGATCTTGGGGAGGCTTAGCCCTCCCTGGTTTCTAGGTTAGACTCGGTCCAATCCCAGATCCAGTTCAACTCCAGATTTAGTTTGACTCTAGAAATAGTCTGACTCTGACCAGTTCAAGACCTAGTCCAGAAAAAGAAATGCTTAAACATATGATGAGAGTGGAGCAAGGATCCGAGAGGGACTACCCACAGCCTCCAGGGGCAGTGAGAAAGCAACGGGTCCAAGGCTTCCATCAGGTACCTCTTCTCCTTGTTTGTTGCTTGTGGGGGTGGGGCAGTCATTGGGACTTTCTTTGACATCAGAACTGTTCAAAGATAAACTGAGGCATATTAAAAGATTTAAGTGTTTATTTGAGCAAAAATCCATTTGCGGGGCAGCATCCACCTTGACAAAAAGGAACTCCCCAGAGCTGTACAGCATGAAAGACTTGCAGCCAGAAGGAGAGGGAACGGGGAAGTTACAGCAGGCAAGACAGTGGGCTGGTCACTGCAACGTTACTTCCCTTTAGGAGTTGGTAGGGGTCCATCAGACAGAATACCTAACTAGAGCTGATCAGGAGATCCTGATTGACAGGCTTAAGATTCCATTTCTGGGAAAGCCAAGACTGTATTAATTAAGTTAACTCTTGGTTTGGTGTCATGGTGCTTAGTACAAGTGACTCCATGTGGGGCATATTATTTCGTTTTTAACAAGTGTTTTGAAAATACAGATTGAAAGTACTTCAACCAGGGCACAGTTCTGGGGAGAATGTCATTAATAATAACACTTAGTGCTTTCTTAGTGTTTTACATCTCTTAAAGAAAAAGTTACTCATGACACTTTAAAGAGATGGTGAGGCAGGCTTTATTCAGGAGGTTGATTGTGACAGGTGTAGGAGCCATGCGGTGGGTACTGCAGTGGGGGAGAGAGAGTGGGCTCAACAGTGAATGAAACAAAGAGAAGTGGGGATTTATTGCTAAGGAGCAGGGTTAGAGATAGCAAACGGAAACTCACTAAGAGGAAACCTCAAGGGGAAGAGGGGATGAGAATTCAGGTTAAACTGGCCTAGTAGGCTTCTTGCAGAAGGCTGGCCAGGCTGGTCAGATATCAACTGTGGATGTTGAGAGATGAGGAACCCTATCAAACATCAATCAGATATCAGTGATCTAGTATTAAGGGTGGGGGATTCTGGCTGAACTGACTCAGCAGAACTCTTGCTTAAATTAAGACTCTTGAGACTATGCCCAAGTACAGGCCCCAGTTGAAGAAGAGTTCAAGGGAAACTTACTAGAATTTGTTTGAGGAGGAAGAGAGAATCTTTGTTACACCCTCCACAGGCGATTTACAGTGAAGCTGAGGTGGAACGGTGAAGGAGAGGAACTTGCCAACACTAAATCAGGGAAGGTGAAAAGAAGTTGGTGCATTGGAGTGGATTGTTGCTGAGGGAGTGTAGTAATCAGGTTAGGCTGTGTCGTGATGCAGTAACAAATGATCCCCCAAATCTCAAAGGAGTAATACAACAAAAGATGTTTTTCACTTATATTGCTTGTCCACGTGGGTCTGTGTTACATGCCAGTGAGGTATGTTCACCACAGTCACTCAGAGAACCCCTTGAAAGAGGCTTCATCTTGCTATATTCTGCCAAAATAAATCACATTTGATGTCCTAAGCAATTCACACAGCCTTACTGATTACAAAACAGTTAAGAATAGTCCGAGGGAACGGGGACAGAAATTTCTGTGATTAACTCAAGTAACTATGGAAGGGAGGAACTTACCAGACTTCTGCCTATTCCTTTTGCTTAACCACAGTCTTTTTCTGTTTGTTTGTTTTCAAGTCTAGTAAAGGAACAGTGCACTATAGCATTATGTAAGTTTAAGGTGTATACATCATTGTAAATCAACAAATCAGCCTCTGTGCATACTACATTAAGTTCGTCACAAACCATCATCTTTAAAAGTCATGTCTCAGAAGCTCCCTGGGATAAACCGTACATGCAGTGGTTTCAGTGTCCTACTTCTACAGCACCTGAAAGAAAATAAAATGCATTTACATTATTTTGGCATTATGGTTAATAACAGGGTCCTGGAGTTAGTGAACTTAAAATTCTAGAATTATTGACAGTGACTAAAAGAAGTATGTTTAGGGGTGAAAGTTATCTTCTTTCAGTAGTTTTTCAATTCTAGTCAGGAGCATGTTTGTCGTAGTTGTGGAGTACCAGCCTTAAGCAGGTGGGTACTTTGTGGGCACGTGAAGGTGAGCGAGGTATAGATCTTATGGACTGAGGTCTAATCAGGTACAGAAGGAAAGCTTAATATCCATCGAATGTGGTTACATGTTATTGTATATCACATGGCTATCACAGTGGGCAAAATATGATAAAAACCTAATAAAGTTATCCCAAAGTACAACAGGGGTTCAAGAAGGAAAGTGACTAATAATTAAGTGAATAATTACTTCTCTGAATTTACAGTCTGACCAGACTTCAGTGTCAACCAGGCAAACTCATTTGTATTAATGTTTATCTTCATCTTACTCTGTTGTTCTTGAGCCTCACTTGATCCAGGACAAATTATAACAGTGATTTAAAGGGAGTATGAGATCATGACCTCTAAAGCCACAGTTCAAATTCCAGTGTCACCACTTACTAGCTTTGTGACCTTGACAAGAGTCTGCATCCCTGTGTCTCATTTTCTTCATCTGTAAAAGAAGACTGATAGTAATAGTCGTCGCTAGTATTATGATAAAGTATGAAAGAATAAATCCCACTTAATTTTCCATTTTTTATAGGATTTAAATTTTTCTCTTTGAATCATTTTGATGTGTTTAGTACTGAAATGTGTCACTTGTTCCATGTCTGGGCCCAAAATGAATGTGGGTTTAGTAAATCCTAGGATTCTGTAAGCCTCTCCTTCCTGGATCAGGAGGGCGTTGAGCATCTCTGACTATACACAACAGAGCAGTGCCTGGCCCAGGTCAGTGCACTTCAAGGGCCAGATGGGCAGTCAGCTTTTTCCCTGGCTCATGAGGCAGCCCTAGTCTGGAGATCTCTAGAGTATCAGTTCGAAGTCTCTGATCTTGGATTCAGGTCTTCATAGGACACGTTTCCTAGCTCCCAACCCCAACAACTACCCCAGCACACCAAACTCATGTTAAATTAAAGTCGAATGTGGCCCGTGTCCACTGTGGCTACATTATGGAGGCATGCTGCTTGCTGAATTCCAGAAAGTTAAAAGAGCCATATGTTTGGGACAGGCAGCCCGGTGCTCATCTTAGCAGATGCAGACCCGCCTCACTCCTCTATCTCTTCTTTGGTTTTCCAGTTTCCCCTGTTACTCCTGAAATGCAAAGGGATGAACTGAGGTGATGCTGCAGAGAGCCTGTGGTCTGTCAGCAAGAGGCGGGCCTGAGGGCACTGTCTTTGGCAAATAGGTATGCGGACACCTACCTATTCTAGTTCAAATTTCTAGCAAAAAGGAGAGTTCATATCAATGTATGGAGAACTTTTGACTGATAGGAGATGTTCAAAAGGTAGACTGGGCTGCGGATCAGGTAGTGAGTTCCCCATATCCAGGGGAGTTCAAGCATGCCACTACTAAGTGAGGATTTGATGTGAAGGGATGGTTGTGCCAATAAGAGGTCAGACTAGTGCTTGGTAACTCTTGGTACTTTGCTTCCATATTGAAGAGTTTCTGATTCTTAAAGAGGCTTGCATCACTCTTACCTCTGGTGGGTTCTGCCACTTACCTGGGCTGGTGACAGGCAGACCTTTCCAAGATATTTGAAAAATGGCTTTCCCAAGGTATGTCACTTTGACACACTGATTATTTCAAACTGAGGTCAATTACAGCCCTGCAGTCTCATGGGAAACTTTTACCACTCTCTGAACAAGCTAAAGGAATGAAAATTGGGAATATCCAGAATTAGGATTCTTTATCAGATATAGCCTTTCTGTTAGATAAACCTACCCATGTGGCAAGGCAAACATCTAATTATAGAGCATCTGGTCTTCCTATGAGTCACCTGCTCCTCACCCTGTGAGGTCCCCTCCTCTCTCCTTGAAGCCCCAGACTGCATTCCATTCCTTAGCTCAGGCTATGTATTCCCATTTTGCCCCATTGACTTTAGACTCTACATCCATGTAGATTCTCCATATATATGTAATTAATTTTCTTCTTTTTCCCTACTAACTTGTCTTATGTTAATTTAATTGCTAAATCAACTTAAGAACCTAGAGAGGTAGGGAGAAATTTTCTCTCTACCTCTTTCATCACCATCAAAAACAATAGGACAGGTACCAAACTGGAAAAATAAATATGGCACTCTATGTCTACGTTCTTCCATGCAACTGTTCAACATTGGTGCATTCATTCCTTCATTCAACAAATATTCCTTAAACTCCTGCCAGACACTGGGAATGCCATAGAGTGTCAGGCCACTTTGAGGGAAATTTAACAGCTTATCACAACCATTAAAAACAAGCAAACAAGAATATGCGCCTCTAGCTTCATTCCAAACTAGCCATATCATTATACAGCGGAGAGTTTATTCTTTTTTCATTTACTATTTATTCAGTAATCTCTTAACATACCTGAACAATGTTCAAAGTCTGTTCCATCCTGCCAACAGCAGAGACTAGACAAATATGTCATTTCAGAGGCATATGCCAGAAACCGCACTATGATATTCTTTTTTACAGTGTGCAGAACAGAAAACTAAAAAATTCCTTGGGGCATAGATTTCCCACCCACAAAGCTTATCTCATGCAAAGAATGTGTTACAAATGCGAAGGTACCTATTTTGAGAACTTAATTTCTCACCTTTTCTTGATATACAGCAAAGGTGTGATGATATATAAGGCAAGTGTTAATTCTAGTCTGAACTGCTTAACACATTTGAGTAGATTGGATTGGTTTAACATGGAAATGTTTTCTTTTTTCAAGATGCTTATATATTTTGTCATTTTCTTTTGGAGTAAGGCAGGGTTTTGTGCTGGTCTCAGGGATCAATAACCAGTGCTATGACTGAGTTGAGCCATGTGGTTCTTAATGTGATTGCAGGAGGCTTCACAACCGTCATCAGGAGACTTTGGAAAAACAGAGGTATATTACTCACAAAGACCTGGAAATTATGCAGCACACCAAGGCCATGGTGAGGTTGCAGGAAGAGGCTGGGGTTTTGCTTGTACTGGGGCTAAGGATGGGGGTGGGGAGTAGTCTTTCCATGGGCTCACTATTTTTGGGTGAATTAAAATAGAAAAGTGAGAATTTAAGAGCAAGAAAGAAAGAAAATAAAAGGAAAAGATCTCATACACACAAACACATGGGACCCTTCTCCAATAGTTATCTAAATTAACCAAAATTTGTAAACAAAGGCACCTCAATGTGAGGAAGCAACCTGGCTATCTAGTGGGGGGGGGGGGCACTAATGTGTTTGCTCTGCTGGATGCTTGGGCATCAAAACTTAAGTCAGGCACTTGCATTACAACAAGAAAAGCCAACTGTCAAGCAGTGAACCTGGGTCAGTTAGGACTTGAGAGTGTAGTACTAAACATAGGCCTTCCCAGCTTCTCTCCCATGGCAGGACCTCAAGCTCCTTTGACCATCTGCTACAGTCCTGTTAAATGGGCACACCATTCCCCAGCCCAGGCTGCAGCGCTGGCCTCTGTCATTTCACTCGCGCTCACTCCCCTTCCAGGAAATGCTTCCCCAGTTCACTTCCTACCCACATTTCCCTGTCTGCCTCTTTCATGAAGCCCACTTACTCCTCCCCATCCTGTGTACTCTCCTTCAAGCTTTAAACCTTTATCATGAACTTAGCCCTTTCTCCCTTGTGATGGAGCCTGTGTTTTCCGACCCTCCCAGATTACAAGTTTCTTGTGACAGACTGAATCATCTGTGTGAGTCCCACCGGGATCAAAACAACAGTTCTTTGTAGGCGCTCAGTAAGTGCTCATTCAATATCAATAACGTAAAGGTAAATTTAGCATCATGGGGCCAACCCCCTGAGTTTTCTTGCTCTTAGCAAATGACAAGATTTGGTTAATGAGCATGATTCTCCTTTATGAATGTTCATGAGACCAAAGAATTATCAGCCATTATTCCATCAAGTAAACCATCCCCCTCTCTGCCCCCACACTCTTCCTGCAAAGGGTTACTGTGCAGCAAGGCCTGGAGCAGTGGAGAAGTGCGCTCTCATCCACCAGAGGAGTTTGGGGTCAGTCAGCTTTGCACGCGTATGTGTGTGGGCACATGGTTGTATGCTGAAAACATGAGTAGGCAACGCTCTTGAGCGGCAGCATTCCTGTCTTAACTGTCATGGCATCCGTGGAGAGGGCCAGCCCGAAGTCATTGATAGAGATGTATAGGATTAAGATCTGATCCTTAATCTTGAGGATCTAGCTATTAGATTGTTCTATGTAGTCAAAATTCTTTAGCAACAACATGATGAATTGACACAACTCAGTGCAAGTCTATGTTAAATATTAGGCCACAAACATAAAAGAGCGATTCACTGACTTGCCAAAAGAAACCTGATTTCCCATAGGCTCACAGTGGTCTTGCACAAAAGTCAGTATCTGAACTCTTCTGACAACTTGGGTATTTAGGTCGTTGGGTTTAGAGATGAGCTAGGCATGGTTGGTTGGAACAGGACTAACCTGAGAGCATTAAGAGTAATCCTAAAGGCTAAATTCAGAAGGAACATGGACATTGAAAAAATCAAGCAGATGATTGAATTATGAAACAAATTCAAAAGGACCAGGAGGAGAGACAGAATCTAGGGTGGCAACAATATAACATTTGGGGACTCCAGGTCAAGGTAAAGGGCTGAGAGGGAACTGAACTAAGAGATCCCAAAGCCAATGGAACTTTGACCATGTTTAGAAACATCAAGACTGGGAGGAGAGAAAGGAATTCACTTAGGTACACTTTTGAAGACAATGTTTTCCATTCATTCAACAGGTAACTACTGAATCTCCACTTGTTTTTGTTGTTGTTGTTTTACTTTTTTTCAGTCCACACCTAGTTCTCAGAACCTGGCTCCTTGGGCTTTATATGGTCTGCCCTTCAGCCACCTGAACCATAGGGTGTGTTTTGAGTCTTACTCTGTACCAGTCACTATTCTAAGTATTGGCAATGCATCAGTGAATGAGATGGACAAGATCTTTGCTTTCATTGGAGCAATTGTAGGATGAGGGCACACAATATAAAATACTAAATTATGCTATAGAATTTGCTAACTGGTAATAGATGTAATGAAGAAAAGTAAGGCAGTGGTAAGACTTGGGAATGCATATGCCGTATGGCAGGGGACAGTTCACACTTTTAAATAGGGCAGTCAAGTAAGGCCTCAGTGAGATGAAATTTCTACTGAGTTTGGAAGATGCCAGTCAGTCAGATATTTTGGGAAGAAATGCGTCAAGCAGAGAAAATAGTAGATGCAAAGTCCCAGAGGTGCAATCTACCTGATGTGTTTGAGGAAGATCAAGGAAGCATGTTTCGAGATGAAATCAGAAAAATCATGGGGCCTGATTATTTAGAGCCTTGAAGGTCAACATAGGACTTTGACTTTGACTCTAAGATGGGATCCATGGGAGAGCCTCATGCAGAGAAGTGACATGATTTGACTTGTGTTTTAATGAATTACTGTTATAAATAAGAATAGAATGCAGGGGCCAGGAGGTCAAGGGTTAAAATAAGGCTATTTAGGAGGTTTTTACAATAATATGATGAGAGCTGATGGTGACTTGAATAGGACAATGGCAGAGAATGTGGTGAGAACAGATTCTGGAAATGTTTGGAAAGCAGAGCACAAATAATTTGCTGGTGGATCGAATGTGGGAGTTGGCAGAAAGACAGCTCAAGGATGACTCCAAGATTTTTGCTGTGAATTGACTGGAAGTTTGGAATTGCCTCTAATGGAAGTGTCAAAGATTGATAGTTGGATGTACGTGGAGTCAAGAGTATGGGCAGTAGTTGTCAAAGCTGGTGCTTCCAAATGGTGCTCTGGTGCCATTATGGTGAGGCCGCTAACAGATGCACAGGAAAGAAGACAGCAGCTGGCCAGGGTGTCATTTCCCGGGACACACTAGAGAAAACCTGGAAAAGTTGTTCCCCTTTTCCTGTCTTTTACTTCTAATAGTCTTTATAGTTTTTCACTAATTATACGATGATTTTCCTTTATATTTGTTCAATCCTATGTGTGATGCTTTGGTACTGTCTCTCATAGTTCTGACTTGGAAGTGATGTTCTGTCTTTTAGGATAAGTCTATTTAAGTCTCAGATAATGACCATAAAAATTTCCAAAATCTTAGAGACTGTCTTCTGTCATCATTTCCTGCCATCCCTGTTGCCACTCAAATTCAGGAAATCATTTTTATGTCTCAACTCTGCTGCTTCCCAAGGCTATACGTGGGAGTCAAAGGTCAGTTGCCAAGAGGTTCTATCAAGGCATGATCAGGAATGGTGCTAGCCTAACAGGGAGAAAAGGAAATAATGTGTTTGGATATTTTGTTACTACTTAGCATGGTCTTGAAAACTGAGATATCATTTTTCTTCCACTTTAATTCTTTCTGCCAAAATTGGTTTTCTTCAAAAGCTAATACATACAAGCCTACATCCTATTTTCACTCAAAGAGACAGATGGTTGAAACCAACTTGAGCTAAAATTTTTTTTTTAACCTTGAATTTAAATAATACACACAAGTATCAGAGTATTGGAAAGGTTTAAGTCTTTTAGGACGGGTTGAGAAATCTGAATCCGGCCTCATACCTCTGAGTTATTCATTCATGTACAGAAAGCAATGTGCTGGATCAAGCTAAGGACTTTGTAGGCAAGCTTTTCAAATGAGTGAGTGCTTTCATAAAAGGGATAGAAGGGGTGTGCTGATGGGACACATAGCAAATACCCAAATTCTGGCGTGGCATTTAGCATTTATGCTGAGATGGTCTGCAGGAACTATGCCATGGCTCTGTATTTCTGGTAGCATTGATTTTTGAACTCTTGTAGGCCTACCAAGGTAGCTGGAAAAGTAAGTACATTCTCCTCGATGTGCTTTTATGCTTTGAAGTATCCAGGGATTTATTCTGTGTGCTTTTCACTTTCATTCCCTGGTAGATTTACACAAACAGAGCACAGCTTGCTTTGGTCATTCCATGGTTTGATTTCTCGGCTACTGCTCTGCAAATAGGTCACAGCTTACAGATTTACCTGGATATTAGTCTCTCGGAGTTTCGTGTACCCCAAGCCCAGGTCAGTTTCCTGTGGTAGTTAACACTTCTCTCTGCTCACCCCAGCATACTGCACAAATAAATCCTCTGCCCTCTGGGTGTCATGCCATGGAAAATGTTGACTGAGAAAACATAGAAGTAGAGATACATTAAGAATTTTAAATTTATTAATTTTCTAATTGACGTAGCCCCACAAACTTCAACTTCTTCACTGCAGTTAACAACACGAGGTGTACATAACAATGGTTGTGTGTGTATCCAAAACACAGTCCATGAAACAGTGGTCACCCTCACTATACGTACTACATTCCGGTAGTTCTGATCTCTTATTCACAAACATTGCTACCTGTGGTGACTGACTTGATTTTGTAACTCACCAGTGGGTTGCCACCCCTGTTTGAAAGCTTGGTGTCATGTATATTACTTGCTAGGAGTAAGTTACCTGGCTTGCATTTGCTCAGACCCTTCTGTGTTTTCCTGCTGCCTGCAGAGAAGTTGAGAGCTCTTTAAAGCCCAGCACAGCAGACCTCTGGCTAAAGAGTCACCAGCTATCCATTTTGGTCTGGAGGTCTCCTGGTTTTAGCATTAGAGGTCCTGCATCCAGGGACCCCTCACTTCTGTGCAAACTGGAGTGGTTGGTCACTGAGTTGTTGGGATCTGATCTCTGACTGCATTTCTATCCTCCTCTTCCTTCATCTTTTGTACTCATGTTCCATTCATATCAAATCACTTGCCCCTCACACCATCTCTTCTCTTTCCTACCTCCTCATTTTTTGTCTGTTCTTCCCTCTGCCTGTAATACACATTCACCATTGCATCTGGTCTTCCTCTGAAATGGCTTGTGACGTCAGTTCCTCTATGGAGCCTTCTCCCTGCCTCTGGGAGCACAGCAATTCCACAGATACACTGTCTTATGGGATCTTTCTCAGCAGTCTTATTCTCTAGCTCCTTAGCACTAACAGGAGAAGGAAAACACCTGACATAAAGTGGATGAGTACAAAGAAAGAATGCAAAGAACATAGAATAAGCCAATATAGATGCTAAGGGAAATGGAGCGGAGCAAGGGAAGATGAGAAAAACATACGAGAATATGCAGTAGTTAAGAGCATGATGAGCTCTGGAGAATGGATTTGAATCATGACTTTTCACCTGTCAAAGTTGTTTACTTTGATTGCAAAAACAGAGTATTACCTGAGCAGATCCCTTCTTTGCATATTTCTCTACTCATCATAACTGTAATAGGGATCAGTGTCCATAAAAATTAACTATAAATTCTTAAGTATAATATACTTCATGTGTGAGGATATTGAATCAAGTGATTTTAATATGCAGAGATATCTTAATACTTATTTTTAGAAGAATTAAACAAATTGACTTTGTATCTGTATTGTTGATTTATATGGAGAAAATCTTTTTGTACTTTATGACTTAAACATCAAATTTTTCTCCTCTCTTATTTTTATTAATTTGTCGTGATTATTTTTCTTTAGTACTATTGTTTAAATTTGTTCTCCTTACCAAGTGGCAAGAACCCCAGGGGAACTAGAAATTGCCTGTACCCTCTGTCAGATGGAGAGTCTGCTTGAGGGGGGCTTACTGATCAGTGCTGTCTTTTTTTTTTTTTTTTTTTTTTAAGGAACGGTCCAGGCAGAAATAAAGGTAAGCTGAGACAGGCAGATGGGAAGAGAAAGGAAGAAGCATTTTATTTAGTCTCTTATCTTGGTTGTTCTCCTGAGCCCTGTGTCACAAATCCTGGTCCTTGGAATATATGTGGACTGTGTCCAGAAGACTTACCTGTTCATCCACCAGGCTGTCTTGATTTAACTTTGCTTCATAGAAATCTGGCCCTTTGGTAAGGACAGCGGGCCACAGACGGAGAGTCAAAGCTAAAGCTAGGTATGTCTGAAGATTTGCTTATTATCAATTATTTTAAAAATGAGCCACATAGGTTACCTGAAAACTGTTAGTTTGTAGACACGTATTGTCTTAGCAACTCAGAGAAAACAGTTTCAAGTGCAATAGATGAATCAATTCTAGTGCACTGAGAGTTTTACACTGCTTTTAAGGAGAACACCCAACTATCTGCATGATGATTTATCTTCAAGGTATTTAGATTCAAGGTTGCTGAATTTGTTGGTTGAGAAAAACAATAGAGACTGTTAATTCTAAATAGATTTGCTAAATAATCATTTTAGATTAAGAAAACCGACATTAGAAATATAAACCAGCAGGAAAAAAATATCATCAGTGGGCGTATATTGTTAGTGACTTGGGAAGGGATAGCTGAGTGGATGAGACAATGCTAAAATTGTGTGCTTATTGGACATTTAAACTAATGGCTGAAAAAAATCCATGATCTCTCCCCTCCCAAGTATTATCTAATAAGGAAGAATGTCTCTGAGTATTATCATTTAAAAACTGAGTACACAGATCCATTTTATGGAAGATTAGAACATTCTTAATAGTAAGATTGTGGAAGATTTTTCATTTCTGCTTAATGATTATTTCCCTGTTCAAGCAATATTTATTGAACACTCAACTGCTAAGCACTAGAAGTAAACAGGTAGATAAGACGTGACCCTGGCCTTGGAGGAGCTGTCGTTGTAACAAGAGGAGAGATTCATGGACACTGAACAAACCCCTGCAATGGGGCACCTGTGCCGGCAGAGCACACACAGGGTTCTCTAGGGCCACCAGGGAGCCGTGTGTGACTCAGGCCCGATGCTGGAGGAGGACTTTCTACAGAGGGGACGTGATTGGCTTGAAACAGAAATATGAATGGGAGTCATTGGGTAATGAAGTGTAAGATAAGCATTTCTGGAATTTACAAAATTACAAATTTACCAAGGAAGAAAACATCTTGGTACATGCCAGTCAAGTATGTGATAAAGAGTGGAGGGGTATATAGATGGAGACATGGGCCATAAGAGCATCAGACGTGATATGCGAAAGAATTGGGACACTTTTTTGCAACTCAAAAGAAATCATTGATGTATTTTAGGCAGGAGAGCATACTCATCAGATCTGAATGACAAAGATCATTCTGATACATGTGAAAGCTGATTAGGGAGCAAAGTTAGCATGGAGACAGGAAGATTAGTTAGAAGAGTATTGTAATGGTCGTTGGTGTGAATGGACCTGGCTAGGTGAGGGAAAGTTTGGAAATATTAAGTGATAAATTTGGGAGGACTGGTGAAAATTGTCTGTGGTGGTATGATGAGTTTGACAATTTTGAGACTGATCAAGGACAAGATGGGACAGCACTGCACAACAAACTTTATTGGGCAGTATACTTGGATGGGATTTCCTGAGAGGGGATACCCCTCATAGCAGGAGACCTGTCAGAGACCACAGCATGGGGCCACCACCCAAAAAGGAAAGAAGGAACTGAAGAGGGAGCACCTGTGTGTAGGTGATATTCCTCAGCAGCAAGGTGGGGAGTCTCTGGATCAGACAGCTCTGAAGGCAGCAGTGCTTTGAGGTTTCTTGTAGCCATGAGGTGTATTTTATCTGGGATAGCAGATATTGGGTACAGTTTTGTAGGTGAGATCTAAATGACTAAAAATATGCTTATATGAGCTATACATATACAACTGGGTGTGGAAGAATTTGTGTTTGAGGTAATGATCATAACCTCATATAAAGAAGTAAACAATAGAGGACAAATATACAGGGCTCATCTTAAACCCATTTTTATAATAGTGAGTGTTTGTAAAATGTCTACTGTGTGCCCATTGGGGTCCTTGAGGAGCCACTGTGCAAGCTCCAATGGAAGCAGACATTATGTTCTCTGAAGAAATAACTCCTTCCCACATGCTCCTCAAAAGTGCCCATTTAGGCAGAGAAACTCCTTTCTTTTTACTCTGAAGTTCTTTAGACTCTCTTGAAGCTTAGGTACATAATTATATGTTAATTAAATATTCATATTATATAAAGTGTAGTGGAGGTCACTGTTTGAGTTCTTTACCTGATGCCTGGTCTAGGTCAATGATGCCTCTTTCTCATCTCTTTTGACTCAAGATTAGGTGTTTTTACACTCATTTATTTCTTCATTTTAGTTTTCCTTGTGATATTCTCCAGAGGACTCTCAACTCCTTTCTTCCGATTCTCTTTTCCAATTCCTCTTCTGCCCTAATTCATAGCAGCCCAATCCCAAAACACTGCTCTCTCATCCAAACTCTTCTACTTTTGGTTTAATACGCTTTCAAGGATAGTACTTGAAGCATTCATTTCCTAAGTACTCTTCATATCTTTTGAGTGTTTCCTGAGGAAATATACCAAAATATGAATGACTGGATTTATTAACTGAGAAACAATTCCTTTCCAAAGAGAAGCATGTTGAGTCTCTAAATTGGTAGAAGGTACAGTAGGAGTCATATGTAACTCAAAAATTTCCCGAACTTTTTGGCAAAGATCACTGAAAAGGACTTTTGAGTCCTTTAAGATTTGAGAGCTCGCCTCTCTGCTGTTAACTAGATGAGAGGTCAGATACCCTACAGATTGATTTTTTTTTCTCTGGCATGATGGTCCTCTTTGCTGAGTGCTTGAGATTCTCTCCTATTTCATGTGCTGTGATTGTCACTGCTCAAGTTACAGCCTGAGCTGTACATTTTGGATAACTCAGAATCATGAAACGGTGAAAAGCAGGACTGGAGACAATATGCAGATACAACAATTTAAGTATAACTTACAAAACCCACAAGAGAGATACTAATGGTTTAATTTAGAATATTGCCTGCTTTCCTAGTCAAGAACTCACCCAATATGAATGCAATTGAGAGCAGGCTAGACAAATAATGTATAACTCCATGTATATATTGAGATTCTTTTCTTCCAAAGCAATAGTTCTTTACTGACAAAAATAAATAGCTCATATGTCGATGAGAGTTTTGTAGTGCTTGAAACTGCCCAGCTTTGGTGATGTGGGTGGGATTTTCAGAACAAAACCTTTTCTTATGGTGTCAGCTCTCCTACGCAATTTACACCTCTGACAAGGAGGTGGTGATAGAGAGTGATAACAAGATTGACAGGAAGAAGACTGATTAGGATCCACCATAAAAGTCTTTTAGGAAGAGTTTTCTTTTGGCCAAAATAGTAAAATCTGGAATAAGTAAACATTGAGAAGGAAGAATGACTTAAAATTATTCAATAATGAGATCTGGTGTTTCTGGTTCTGACTCTTCCAAGTAAAGATTGTGAACTTGGGTAACCACGTTCCCAGTGTTTCTTTAAGTAAAATGCTGAACTGGATTTTATAGTCTTTGAAATTCTTACCCTGAAACAAATATGTGTATATATACAGTTATAATTTTAAAAATTATCTGCAGCAAAATTAAAATAAGAAAATAATAAAAACTTTCCACACAACAGAAATATCTACATTTTATTAGCAACTGTCCTAGATCACATTAGAACCAGGATAAGGGGTGTGTGTGTGTATGTGTGTGTTGAGGGGAGAAAGGAAATGGAGAGAGAAGACTTCTTAGTTTGTCTACCTTGCCTATTATTTGACTTAGACAAGTGAAGAATGAGAAATCTTTCACACATTGTTACATGTCCAGAAATCTTAGATCTTCTTGGTATATCTAAATCATTATGGTTTGTGGAAATCTTTCATCTGAATTTCCAGTGTTCGGTGATTTTACTATTGTCTTCCTTTTTGCAAAAGAAAGAACCCTAACTCTCTCTGTTTAGATTGTTATATAAACACTTAGTGAATTTTGTTAAATAAATGACTCTGTAGACATAGAACAATTCTTTCTTACCAGAAGTACGTTATGTCAAAATGTGATTTGTGAATCCCAAGTTGTATTCAGTGATCTGTAAGGTAAAACTATTTTCATAATAACAATAAAATGTTCTTTTGTCATTTTCATTGTGTTAACATTTGATAGTGTAAAAGCAATGGAGAGTAAATGGTACCTTAGCATGAATTGTCACAAAGCATATTTATCTTGCACCGAACTTTACTGTCACATGCTTGCAGTTAAAAATAAAAAGTCCAGTTTCATTTTCTTGACTCAGAAATGGAAAAAATGAATTAATGAAAGCTGATGATAAAATCTGAGCTTTTAAGCACAAATTACAATTTGGGGAAACATATTTGCTTGTTATAAATTTGATAGCTTCATGATGCCTGAAAACTTTTCTGAAAATTTGTAGTGATATTACCAAATTTGATTTTTTTATTATACAATGAAATTTATAAACACTGAAAAAGATGTGTAAGTAAGTGTTTTCCAGATAACCAGTACATGATGATATAAAATTATACAAGGATAAAATGTTAATTCAAAGTTAAAAATAGAACTGGATTTTTACTGTAACAGAGAACAAAAAGTTCATTGATATGGTTTCGTGTTTACCTTGCCACTGACCTTGAAGAAACTTCGATTTGCTAATGTTTCATTTAAGATTGAAGAATAATCCCAATTACTTAAAGAGGCTATAAAAATACTTTTTCTGATATCACATCTATGTTAGGCTGGATTTTCTTTACAATTAAAATAGCATATCACAATAGATTGAATGCAGAAGCAGCTTTAAGAATCAGGTCGACTTGCTTTAAGCTAAATGTTAAGGAGATGTCTGAAAGTGTAAAAGAATTCTACTCTTCCTACCAGTTGTTTCAGAAAGTAAGACTATTTTTCTCATTAAAAAATGATGTTAACAAGTCACAAGTTAATGGCTGTTATTTTTAAATTATTAATTACATATTTAAAGCTTTATCAATTTTAATTTTTAGCATGATTAATGCTGATAGATAGAGACAAGCTCCTTGAGGTCCCTGATAACCTTCACGAGTACCTAGGGATACGGAGACTCCAAAACATTTGAGACCAACCTATTTACAACATGCTAGGCGTAGATACTCTCTTGCTATGAGATAGATTTTATTAAAACCTTGTCTTCATAGTGTACTGATGACTACGAATTTTAACAAGAACCCTTTTAACGAAAACCGTTCCACAACTTTTACAGCAAACTCCCTCCTGAGACTTCTGTACCTTCTTTTTATTGAAAGTGAGCTATTGTTGTAAAATTGGACTAATGACTATGGTCTGATTCATCCTTTAGCCTACCATCATGCAGAAGGAGGCAGCTGTATTTTATGAGAAGACAGGCAGGTGAAGGAAGATGAGAAAAATCACATTTTTTACACATACCTAGTGGCAGATGAAAAATTCAATAGCAGATAGTGAAGAGTTGACAAGAACAATTGTTTTCAGGCAGGAAAAGAACTTGTTTCTGGGTGGTTTTTTTTTTTTTCCTAGTGAGTTTGGCAACAGCTGGGCAATGATTTAAACCTCTTAGGATTCTGACTTTAAGCTTAAAAAGACATTTGCATATGCCAGCATTAGAAATGGAATCTCAGACTGCTGCCAACTTAGACAACCGAAAGGAAATGGAGATCTATATGTTCAAAAGCTAAGCCTCAGGAGGGTCTGTTACTCGGCAGCTGTGTAAACAGAACTAAACCCTTTACTGCTCCTCTGTTAGACACTTGATTCTAAACAGGGCCAAACCTTACCATGAGCAAATGAAAATGAAGGTGACAGGACTCATTATTACATTCAAGAAAAGCTGAATATTTCCCTCTCTTTATGGATGTGTGTGGACATAAGAAATGTGAAGAGTATGCCAGGTGAACTGGGAAGACAAGACGAATTGTGAAAAGGACTTTTGGTTGGTTTCTTCCCTCCTCAGTGTCCATATTTTTTCTTTCATGTTCTCCATCTTCCTTCCTCTCACTACTCTTTCCTGTATTGAGACTTAGGACCATAAGCCCACCCCACCCTCTCCATGATAACTTCTTATGTGGAAAAGAAAACATTTCTCCATGTGCTTCTCCATCTTCTGAGGGAAGCGGATTAGACAGGAGAGGCTGCTTATTGGGAACAGCTTGATAGGCGATTTCTCTGTTCAACAGTAAAAGTAAGAAAAATTTGACTACTGTTAAATTAAATGACTACATTTAATTTTGAAAATATTTTTAAAAAATGTTATTGAAAGAATAGTGCATCATAGCATTATAGACATTTAAGCTCTGCATTACTGTAAATCAATATCTGTATATTACCACATCACCAACATATATTTAATTTTTCAGAATATTTTTGAATCATGTCTTTTTAACCACATGCCTTCTGTTCTATAATCCATTTAGATTTAGAAGTTCCCTTTATTCATTCCAAAATACCTTTGACTCTTTAGAAACAGACTGGGTTTTCTTGCTCTTATTATATGCTATTAAATCAGGAGCTTATTGTACCGTACTGTATTCCTCACTATAACATTTTTTTTAAATGATTGCAGTGAACTTAGAGTGATCACTTTGGTTATTAAATTAGAATAGTGTTAGTGATGAGGCAAGAATTATCAGGATAAAAATAGTAGTAGTAGTAGTAGTAGTAATAATAATAGAAAACGTGGAGGAGGAAATGGAGGAGGAGGAGGAGGAGGACGAGAAACTATTTTTCTTGGGTGTTTGATATTTATCAGGTGCAATTTTAAGCTCTTTAATTGTTTGGATCAAAAAGATGGTAGTTTGCTGGGATGGGAGATGGCCTAAAGTAAAAGTTATCAGAACTGTGATTTTGAGAGGATGTGTGGAGATGAGTTTTAGCGAAGCAAGTGGAACAGAGGGAAAATCAGAAGGGAAGTAACATATGAAAAGAGTTCTGGGGGTGGGGGTTAGTGTATGTAGTCTAAGCAGAGTAGCTGACTGGACCATTTGAAATATCTAATATTGGGTGGGAGTCATTTGTAGAGTGAGGAAAAAATGGTGGTGAAACAGGATTGTATGAGTGACTATAAAGTTGGAGAATTTGCAGGAAAGTAAGAGCTGAGATGGGGAGGCAGGAAGAGATTAGAAGCAGGAACCAGGCAAATGCGGGTGGGTTGGAAGAGAGTGTGGACAAGGAAATGCCACCAACAGAAAGCAAGTTCAGAATAAGGGACTCTGCTATAGGAACAGCACAAAAGTGCCTCAGCTGATTCTGGAATAAATAGAGCTGGTGTGAGACTGAGCAGTAGTTATTCGTAAGACTTAGAGAACACCTTGCATTTGACTAGTGGGAGAGAGAGTAGTAAGTTGGTGATTAGACAGGAGGAGACTGACATCCAGAGGTGGGTTTGATTTATCTACTTGACCCCTTACCATTTGTAAATGAAAGAGACCAGCTTTCTATGTGTGTGAATTGAGTGAGCAATAATTCGCAGCAGGTAGCTCTGATTCTTATTTTCTTAAACTGAGAGCATCAGAATTGCCTTTGCAATGACCTGCATTAGCCATAGGAAGCTCTATAACTCATGCCCCACCCCATGCTTTGCTCCTCTATTTGCTTTGTTTCAGGTGCAGGAAGATTTAGTGGGTCAGAC
Source organism: Solenodon paradoxus (assembly GCA_004363575.1). NCBI lineage: Eukaryota > Metazoa > Chordata > Mammalia > Eulipotyphla > Solenodontidae > Solenodon > Solenodon paradoxus. The sequence goes on along the minus strand of RJWH01003865.1, from coordinate 90,632 downwards.
TGGCGAGTCCCCTGGGAAAGCCTGTGGAGTTCAGTGCTGACACTGCGTTTGCTGCTGCTCTTTAAACCATTTCACTATGTGTCAGGGCCCATTCATTTACTCTAATGTGTACTTTCCAAGCTCTCTATGAGGCATTCTCTTGAGATTTCTTATTCTCCTAGGGGTTGAAGCAAAGTGTCTATTTTGGAATGGATCCAAAAAATCAATAAGTGGAAGGTACTCTATAGCCGTCTTATAACACTTGATCTCTTCTGGCTTTAAAAAATGAAGTGTGTTATTAGAAACCATTACTTAGTATAATTTTTTAAAGTTCCTTTGATTTTCTTGCATATTTAAAAAATATTGGCTCTCTGAGTAGTAACACCAACTAGAGGACCAATGTTGTCAGATATTTATCAGCTGTAAGACCTTTGCCCTTTGCAGAAATGTACTGAGAATACACCTCCCTTCCCACTGGTGAATGAAATTCTTAGCAAGAAAAGCCACAAAGAAATGCAGGATGTTTGAATTACATATCTTGTTCCTTAATGATCCTAATGTATAACTGAAGTCATGCCAGATAAATTTAGTGGGTTGGGTAAAGATGGAGGAGAGAGTGTTCTAAGAGGAATTTTCTAAGAAGTTTTCACTAGCTGCTTTCAGCATAAATTAGACTGACCCCCACCAGGTAGGGTATATGTAACTTCCCACATGACTTCTGGAATTAGGTTCTAATTTTCTCCTGCCCGAATGTTTGCCATTGTTGTGAAAAATTATTAGCGAATTGTTCCCCTTGCCCATGCTCTCTTACAACTCACTCTTGACAGTTCTATATCTTTTCTTTAAAAAAAAAATTGAGAAGTTCCACCTGCTTCAGTTCATTTTTACCATGTCAGCCTTCAGTTAGAGCTCGATAGAGCTCCCTTCTTCAGTCAGAGTTTCCTCTCTGGCCTCAGCCACCATATCGCTTCCTCATGCTTTTTGCCTTGCTCCTGTAGGACTCAGCTTTCAACAGTCCCTGGTAGGTGGATGACCCCATACTCTATTCCACAGATCTGGCTCCTGTCTGGCTCCTCCTGTTGTCTATGTTATTGAGTCTGTGCTTTCATTCGATCCCATGACCCATGGACACCCAGACCATCACATGCTGAAAAACTTTCATATTCTCTTTTCCCTTCTCTTCCATCTGATGTCATCCCGTGCTCTCTCAAAGTTGAATTATTATTGAATCTTTGTACAAGAGTTCCTTCTCCCTTCTTGATGTCATCTCTTCAGTGCACATTCTCTCCCTGTCTTTCCCTTCACCTATCAACCCTGTGTAGTTGCCGTCGATCCTGATAGATACAGCAGTTGGCTGTGTTTCTGATTTCTGCTCCCTCCTTTTTTTTTTTTTTTAGAGCAGTGACAAGAATAGGCTTAAACAAACTCCGTTTTTAATTTGTCACTTTCAAAGAATCACTGTGATCTCCTGTCCCACATCGCACCAAACGGAACTCACTTTTCTATCTTCCCAGTTTTACCAGTCGCTTCCACACATCCATTCTTACCCACTAAAGTTCGTGTTTCTTGACTTGGATTCATTTACATCTCTTGTACTCAACCCTCTTCTGTGGGTTCTTAAACATCCTTATATCGCTTTTCTTTCCTACTTCTTGACTATATTTGCTATCTACTTCAAATTTCTCCTCTTTTTCAAAGTTCATCCCAACATTTTCTACTAGGTCTTATTATTATTTTCTTTTTAAAGAGCAGGTGCAGGCAGGAGTGAAGGTGAGTAGTCAGGAAGGTAGGAAGAGAGGAGGAAGAAGCACTTTATTTTTATTTAGTTGTTCATCTTTGTTGTTTACCACCCCCACCTCTCACCCTGGCTCTGTGACATGAACCTGGGTCCTTGGGATGTAGGTGTTCCAACTTACAGAAGGGACCTAGTAGACCTAGCTGCTACTCTACCAGAGCATATCTCTTCTTATTCTTTTGATCTGCATTCTCTCTGAACTTATACATTGGGGATCAACAAAGTACAGCCAAACCTAGCATGGACATGCTTGAATTTAGGTCCTACTATGTATTGACTCTGCGGTGCTGTCTTTCTGAGCCTCCTTTATCTGAATTGTGAAGAATGCGTTAGTAATAATACTAGTCTCCCTGGACTGTTGTGATTAAATATGATAATGAATGGAGAATGCCTGGCATTCAATAATATGCAAGCCAATATCTCAGATAACATCTCCAACTAGCCACATACCCACAAAGTTGACTTATCTACACCTTGAAAGAGAAAATCTGATTTTCATTTTTGTACTCTTAGGCCCCCTAGAATGCCTAGCAGAGATGAAATATTCAACTAATATTAGTTGACCTATGAAGACAGGGTATAATCTTGAATGCCAAAGACTGATTATTTTGATTATTGTTATTTCACACATCTCTGTCATCACACCATGAGCAGGAATGTGTACAGCAGGAATGCAAGCATGTTGTATGTATTTGTCTGAAAATGTGTCTGAGTTTGGCTGAAGTTCTTGATTACCTTCTTAAGACAATGACAGGAAGTAGAGGATATTTTTTTTGTTTTCTTTGATCCTCTTTTTGCCTTCCATTCTGTCATCTACTTAGGGAATCATTACATATTCATGATATGTATGATAGTTTTTTTTGTCTTTTATTTTAGGAATTGGGTCAGAGGAGGGTCATCCATATTGCTAGTGTCCAATTAGGAGCACAAAAGACACAAAGATTTTGTAATTGGTAAGAGTGTTTTTCAAAGTAATTTTATTTGAAATTATTTCTAGCACTGTCACCACGAACCTCACTATCACCATTTACGTTAAAGTTAAATCTCAATCCAATACATTTTTCCAAGAACTTGCCATGTGTTATCTTGTATTTCACATGTTTGCAAACATCTTTTGCTTTAAAAAGGAAAAGTACCAGATAAGCAATATTGTATGCAGTATGCAAATGAAAGTTTTATAGAAATAGGTTATACAGGAGATGAAATTAATTGTGACAGTTGAGGAGGAATTTTTTTTTAGAAAAAGAAGATTAAAATGTTTGGTTTTCAGTGACTGTCTTCCTTGATGCATACAATGTTAGGTAAAATGAAATCTCTATGTGCCCAAGCTCAGTGAAGGAATGTTTATTGAGTCCTCAGAAATTTGAGCAGGGCACATGTCTAAGGGTTTATGACAGCCTGTTTTCTTTTCTCAGTGTGGAGATAAATTGGTCCATTATCATCTAAATTGGAAGTCATGGTGATGATTCTTGTTTGATTCTTTTTTTATGTTTGTTTGTTAAGAAACATGTATAGAAATTGTATTGCTTATTCTGCAGTAAAGCTGTTACTGTTCTTCAGACCAGAATAGACTATATTTGTGTTTATTCAAATACATAGGTGTACACACAAAGGGAAGATTTTATATAGAATAAGATCAAGTCTAACTTAATTTATTTCTTTGATTCTTTCATATCAGCTAAAGTCACACAACCTGTTATTGCCCAAACCTTATATTTCAAGCTGGATTTCCTTTTGAATGATTTTTGCAATGATAATACAAGGTTATTTTTATATATTCACATTTTTTTTCTTTTTCTCCAAGGAAACCAACATGTCTGACAAAAGCGACTTAAAAGCCGAGCTAGAGCGCAAAAAACAGCGCTTAGCACAGATCAGAGAAGAAAAGAAACGGAAGGAAGAAGAGAGGAAAAAGAAGGAGGTAAATACTGGTTGTTGGGGCTGTTGTGGGAAAAAGGAAAATTGTGTGATTCTGACGAGCTGTCCAGATGCATAAAGAGGACCCTCTAAAAGAGCCTTTTCATGTTACCTGAATAAAATAGGCGAATCTCTTCATACTCAGAGTAACGAGATCATTGCCATTTTTCTCTGTGCTGGTTGGGCTTTACCTAAGCGGTGGAGAGTATTTGGTCCAGAGGACCTCAGGCCCCAGCCTCACTCCACTGCTTCCACCTTTATGTGTCTGTTTCCTAGCATAAATGGGGAGATAGCATCGTATATATAAAGGAGGGGTTGGGAGGATTAGTGGGTTAATTTTGTAAAGCCCTTAGCAGTACCTGGGATATACTTAGTGCTTAATAAGTATCCATTTTAACAAAAAGGTTCTAGTTTTAAATATTCCAACCAGAACATTTTAAGAGAAAATTAGAAAATGATGTCACTTGTTTGCCATTGTTTCCTAAATATGTACACTCTGCAGGGTAAATTAGAAATCCTGGGTTTGGTAAAAGGCAAGTTGCTCTTCCTTTCTTTGGTGAGAGGGTAAGTGTGTAGAAGACTCTGCTCCATGGACATAGAATATGAGATGTTAAAACTAGAAGAGATTTCAGAAACCTGCCATTGAGACCCCTCTTTCTGTTAAGAAAGCTGCAGAAACCCAAAGGTGAAACTCACATTTTTGCCTTCTAGTCCTGGAACCTAGGACTCTGGATCCCCCAGTTCAATGCCCTGCTCTAATCTCATGTCGTCTCAGGTTTTCTTAGTCTCTCTCCAACAAATGGTTTATACTTAGCTGTCTAATGTGTTGTGGCAGTGTAGAAATAGCTCACCTCTTGTACAAAAACCAAGTGCCGAAGATATTTTTCAACGTTTTCTGAGAAGGAAACTCTAGTGTGATTTGCTTATATGTAGAGCAACTGGAGCTGCTTCTCTACTCAGAGTCTTTCTTCAAGGAAGAGGAGACTATTGTGATGCCTTACAAACTAAACACGTGTTGTTTCATATTGTAAGGTGGAGACCACGGAAACAAATTTAGGAATTATTTTCCCACAATGTAAAACATAATTGCAGGTGTATTTTAGCCTTCCAGCGTCTCGCACCTCTTGATTGATGCCATCGTTTATTTGTCCTGGACGGTGCACATGATGTGTTTCCTTGGCGATGTTCACTGTTCTATATGCGATCTCTGAGTGATGCAGAGGTGAGAATTGACAAGGACTGGCTATTCATTTCCATGCAAAGCCAAAAACACCATTAAGTTATTATGCTTTCTTTCCTTCAAACGTCAACACTTGCTGTAGCTTGAAAGCACGTGTTATCCTTTACTAATAACTGGTTTCCTTTCAAACGGACATTCTAATATCCGACTTGAATTTCAGAGAATTACCGCAAAATGTGATGTGATATGGGAAATCTGGTTCCAAATTATGTTGTCTGCGTCATCTTTGTCATTTTCCACATTTAGGGGGAAATTACAGGCAAACCACTGATCGAAACGGCCACCCTTTTTGTTTCCACCTCAAGCAGCTTTGCCTGCTGGAGAGTTGACTTTTTCCAGGGCACAGAGCCACGGGCGTTTGGGAGCAGCAGGCCGCGGGCTGTGCAGAACCCCTGGGCTCTAAGCACTGCAGGGCCTCCACCTAGTTCTGCAATGAAAGTCGCAGAGGCACCGTTTCCTTCTCTCTATAATGACAGGGGGGTTTAAGCCTGGGATAGCCTGACCCTGCTCCATGGACTCCTGTGGCAATTCAGAGTTCTGGTCTTTCTTCCCAAAGTTTCTGAATGGAATGATCTAAATGGGATTCGATTTTCAGACTCACTGAACTTTATCACCTCTGTGGTCTGTCCTGGCTTCTCACCTCCCCACAGCAGATCCCTCAGTTTTCTCAGCACTCTTTTGTAGACTATGATGATTCTGTTTGCTCTGAACAGTCAATGCCATGACAATCTAAGACAGAAGGCACTGACACTCAGTGGCTATATATTTTTGAGTTGAACATTTCTGGGGATCCTGGCTCTGCCCTACATAAAGTGACCTTGAGTGAATGTGGGACCCTTTGAACCTGTTTCCCTTCTGTAAATTGGAGAAAAGAGAAATTCTGTAATGATTAAAGGAATTACTGTAGAGCAGTGAAAGGCACAGAGGAACTAGTTAGTAAGAACCCACTGTTCTTCTGCTCCTGAGCTGTACTACCAGAACAGGAGAATGGGGCCCCACAGACTGACTGCAGCCATCCGTCAGGACCACCACTGGTGAGGCCATTTTCCAAAACGGACCTGTATTGGAGGGCCCCCTAGTTTCCTGAGATCTTAGTGTTTTGTTGCAAAAAGAAAGCCGGATGCAATCTACTCTGATTTCTCTTTTTCAAGTGAGGGTACTTGGCCCCAGAGGCCTAACCCTTTGTGGTAGCTTCCTTTCATCTGCAATCTCAGGAAGAACCCACCTTTCCATTCTGTTATCCAAAGAAGAAACCTGGGGTCTGCTTTCACTACCACTTTCCCCAACTTACGATGATCCTCGGATCCTGGAGAGGCGCACAGCATTCTCTTTTCTCCCCGCTTCTCCTCTCTCTAAAATCCACGTTTCATGCAGACTCAGCTACTGAGATGTTGTCTATGGTCACACTCTCCCTTGACTGGGAGTTAGAGAATGTTCTTTTCCCTTTGTTTCCACTGTTCTTCTCCCTCTTGTCCTCCACCTGACTGCTGACTACATGTCTTTCAGTTCTCATCTTTAATGTCACTTCCTCCAGGAAGCTCTCTCCTATACCATCCGCTGCCTTTGACTAGCTAGTTCTGCTTTATCTCCTTTACCTTATCAAACATGTTAGCATAGAGCAATAAATTTGCTTCTTCACTTGTCTGTTTTTCTAAGAGTCTAAGCTCCTGTGGACAGGGCTATATGTTATTTATACAGAGTCAATATCAGCACAGATCCTGTCACATAGTAGGTCTTCAGTAAAGGATTATAAAATGAATGAATGAATGATTGAATGAATGTATGATGAACTAACAAACTGTTATGGCAAGTCTGTGACGCCAATCAAATACATCCTTTCCAAGCATCTGGAATTTCTTTCTCTAAATTTCCTTAGAAGCTTCTGCTCCTGAGTCTATGGCATACTTCAGTCAACTGGCCACTGTCATTACCTCCCGAGTTTAAGATTTGCTGGTTTGTGTGTTGTTTTCTGTGTTGTTTGTGGAAAGTTAGAAATAACTTTAAGCTTATAAGTTTTGTTTTTGTAAATATATATTTAGACTTATATTTTAGGTAAAACAAATACATTTAGAATAAAAAAGGAACAAAATGCTCTTAGTACTAATCCGAGTGACTCTTTTTGCCATGAAAACTAGTGTGAATTAGGACCACCCAGGTTGGTTGTCTCCACAGAATCCAGAAAAATATGTACATGTTGTATAAAATTACCACTCTCTGCTCCTCTGGATGTCAGCTGCATTCTTGGTTGTGGTATTATGGGTGAAATTTGATTTTAAAATAAATATAGTGGCCACCCTTTAAGACACAGACTCAATTTCATGAAAAATTAACTTTAATGCAATGAGGTGTTCTTAATGGGGCCACCCTGAAATTTTGTTCTGTCCTTGGCCTGCTGACAGATTGCTGAGAGGTGGGATGGACAGTGGTTTCCTGGTCTGTTCTCACTTGTTTCTCTAATGACCATTGAACTGCCTTTGGAAACATGACTGACAATTCTCAACTGACAAATTTTCTTTCTTCTAATATCCTTCTCTGAGTCTCAACTGTGATTACTCTCTACAGATACATTGCTTGCTGGGAAAGACAACCTATTTTTATTTACTAGAACTGGAATCACTCCTTATTGAGTCATTAAAATAGACTAGGATTCTGCAGTATTTACATGGGGAAAATTTAAAGTTTCATGTCTAGAACACTTCCTATAACTGTCTTGGATGAAGTAACGTTTTGTTGTTTAAGGTGCTAATTGGTAACAGAAACCACCTTTATTTTCAGTTATTTTCAAGTCATAGTTGCCTAATTTTGCATTTGTCCTTGTCAACTTTGAGCATTTGATAGCTTTCCTAAGTTTCTAGATGAATCTAAATCTAGATGAAACTTGATCCTTAATATTTGCCTGTTTCCTTAAGAATTAAAAAATATTGAAGACAGAGAATGAGTTGTAAAAGTCACCTTATTTTGTGGGAGTGAAATTTTGGAGGTGGAGGCCAGATGTAGCATTTTTGCATCATGTACAGGTATGCATGTCTATATGTGTTTTATAATCTAGTGGGTTTCTTGACTGCTTAATGATTAAAGTTAGAGTAAGTCTAAAAAATGAAATATCAAATTCTCTGTATTTCTGCATAGGACATATATGGCCGAAAGTGATAGATAATATACCCTAAGTTCATTCAAAAGAAAAAAACTAGGCAGATCTCATGATATAAAATTCTTCTCAACTTTGAAATAACTCTGCGATACTGAAGGAGGTAATGTGCCTTGTTAGGGCACTCAGCTTGCCTCTGGGGAAGAAGCCGTGTGTGATAACTGGATAGTTGGGTTTTGAGAAGTTTTAAGGCAGCTGCACTGCTGTAAATTCACAAAACTTTGTTGTGAAATAGCTGCACACCAAATAGGATATTACTGTTTTTCAGATATCGGCAAATTCCTTATTTCTTCTTCTTTAATAGTTAATATATTTTAATAGCAAAGTTACAGGAATAGCAGAGAAGACAGACATTAAAAAGTGCTTGCAGATATACCTTGATGGGTTAGCAGTTAGGTCCATGGCATCTGGCCAGCATAGTCCACATGCATCCCAAGGACCTGGGTTTGTGACCTAGGGCTGGAGGCAATAACCAAGATGAACAACTAAATAAAATAAATGCAAAAAAAACATGTACTTGCAGGGTGCCCTGGTGGCTCAGGTGCTAAGTTGGTGGTGGGGCATGGACCCCATATAAAGTCCAAGGACACAGGTTCACAACCTGGGGCTGGGATGGAGGGAACAAAATCAAAAAAATAAATAAAAGTGGTTTCTTCTTCCTCTTCCTTCTTTCCTCCTTCCTTACCTTCCTTTCTTAAAATGCTTCTAAAAACAAATCCCACCCCAAACATGTGCTTAGATATAGGACAACTAAGGAGAGTTAGTGAATGAGTAGAGATTACTGCTTAATAGAAATGCTACAAATATTATTTAGTTGCCTCAATAAGAAATTCACTTGTTTAAAAACTATCGAAATGCTGGCATTGTCCAAAAGCATTTACCAGATTTCTTCATAATTGTTATAAAGTTAACTACTGAAACTTGTTTACTGAAACATTTTGACTTGCATTACTGCTTTATGTCCCTACATTTACATTAAAAATTCACACACAAATGATGATGGAAAAACTGCCAATACCTGATTTTCTGTCCCCTATTTTCCCATTTAGGTGTCTTTTGACCCCATAGAAGAAAAAAATCTAATGCTCAGAACTATCAGTTATAGGAAGGAGAAAAACATTTTTTTTTTAATTCATCCCCCTGGCCCCAGGTCTTGAACCTAGGAACCTGGGATGTATGTGAGTCTGCTCCCAGGGTGTACTAGACCAATAGGCCACCAGGGCGTGTCCTGAAACACTTTTTTTTTTTTTTTTTTTTTTTAGAATGAAATATTTTCCATCATAGTGGATTCTTAAGTACATTATCCACATATGCAGCTTGCTAGCTGGATGTCTTTTGACATGGATAGCTCACAGGTTGGTGTCTTCAAAATACCCAACCAGATAGGCCTCCCTTGTCTTCTGCAGCACCATTAGCTGTGCTCTGGAAGCACAGATCTATTTTGAAGTAATAAGCAATTTCCCACACCAGACGCTGGAAGAGAAGTTTGTGAATCAAAAATTCAGGGAACTTCTGATAGCATCTAATTTCATTGTCACAGGTCTGATAACATTTACCCCTCCAGTTGGGGGCGCACTCTTGAAAGTGACTTTTGTAGCCCGTTGCTTTCCTAGTGCTTTACCACTGTTCAATTTTCAGGCAGTCTGTGTACAAGCCATGATGCCAAAACCTCCTTTCCTACCCCCTTCTTAGACTGGAGCTTGGCAGCTAGAGGTGGTAGTGGCATTAGAGAGTGAGTGATGGAGGCATGGGTGGCAGCTGTGAACATAAGTGAATTGCCTCACCACAAGCAGCAACTGTGTGTTATGAAAAAGAAAAGAGCCCTGAATATTTACATCACTCCAGAATCCCATCACTGAACTTTTAAACCTGTATTTAATGTGCCGCTATCTTGAGAAAGCACAAACTGCAAAGGTTCTATCAGAGGCTCACACAGTGGATGTATTTTCAGACAAGATCTGTGAAAGGAACTTCTAAATATTTTTTATCTAATATTTCTGCGCAGTTTTTTCTTTTAAGTTATGATGTATAATGAAAGTCTATGAAAATCAGAATCAAACAAATCTTTCAACAATTTTATTTACATACTTTAATAAACATTTTAGCAGATTTATTTTATAACGGTAAATGTAATTATTGATACAATAGTGTATTTTATATTATAGGTTATACATTATAGATTATATTAGAGTCAGTATAGATTTTCATAAATAATTTTATTAGTCAGATTCTAATCATTCCTTATTTGCATAATCTCAAACATGGGATGTGAATATTACAAACCCATACTCATCAATAGCAGATAGTATGTCTTCCTAGAAGCAATGAGGAGAGCTAGAAAAAAATGGTGATAGAATTTTCTAAAAATCCATATCCCCATCACAAGTATTTTGCCTCTATGGTTTCTTCAACCAGGTGAAAGAAACTTTAATACCACGTCATAGAGGCAGGAAAAAGTCTTTCACCAAAAGAGTAAGCACTGGGTTAGTAATTATTAAATGGTATAGTTATAGTGTTTTTTCATCCTTTATACACATGATTATATCTATTTAGGGCTTTGCCTGGTCTTCACTGCCTTGCATTTAGCATTTTCAGTTTTAGCCAGGAAAAACATACATTTAGCTCTGTAATTAACTCTTCTTGCCAACATCTACTTTTTTAAGGCTGATATGCAGCAGAAGAAAGAACCTGTTCAGGATGACTCCGACCTGGATCGAAAACGCCGAGAGACAGAGGCTCTGCTGCAAAGCATTGGCATATCCCCGGAGCCCCCTCTAGGTACCCAACAGTATTTCGTGTTCCTACTTACTTAAATGTGGATTGAGTGGTATATACCAAGTCCAGCATTTCCTATTCTATTAAGTCTTCAGCTTAAGTTTCAGGTGTATTCATTTTGGGGATTGAGGGGGCTGGAAAGAGATGGGAGAACAGGTTGTAAAGTTGTTAGCAATTTGCTGTTTGTTGACTGATTATATAACCAGTCTTCTCCACCATGTTACTATTAGATTATCCTAAACTTGCTAAATGACTTACCACATGGTAATGCAAGAAATCTTGGAATATTTTCTTAAATTGTTCTTCATTTCCACTGCTGAATCTCATCCTCTCTGCCAACCTAAATACTGTGAATCTGATTATGAATTTCACAGCCTTGACAGGCATAGTTATTCCATAGTGAAAATAAAATGCTCAGTGGGAAATCTGAGGGAAAACTAAAAATGGTGGCAGATTAACAGCTAGTTAACAAGTTTAAATATATTTGACTCTATTGTCTACCTTGTTTTACAGTATTGCTAACTGGCATTCTCACTTCAACACCTTCCCCCAACTCATTCATTCCTAGTTAATTGTCCATGGTCTCATTTTATCACTAGGGTTTATATATTAACTATTTATTTTGTTTGAGTTGAAGGTAACTTGTACATAATGTGTTTATTCTGTCACTTAACTGTATATCTTTCATGTGATAAGTTATTTTATTTTTTCTTTATCTGTTTGCTTTCTGTACACTTCCAAGCAATCCTAGGTTATCGGTAAAACTACATGATCTCCAATGCAGTTAAAAAAAAAACTTTAAAATAATACTTTTAAATATATACAATATCAGGTCTCCTTTTAAAAATAGCTTGCCTTCTTTGCATACCATCACTAGCTTTATATTAAAATAAATTTTCATTTACTTGCCTATTTTTGAAACAACAACAAAAAAAAACGATCCATGTACAACAAAATAACAAGTATATATCTCAAAATAAATATAGAAGTCTGCGTATTAAATATTCCTGAATTTAAATTAATCTATACAGACAAAACTGAAGCACCATTAAAAAGTATTCTATACTCAACCTCAATTTGTAGTACATAAAATCATATATCTAACACATAATAAACCTCAATAAAATACTGATTATTTTCTTTAGTTATGGGAGATTTAATCTGTGGGATATTTGATTGATGGATCTTCTTTAAGAAGCCAACTTTTTTTGTTCTCAGTTGATGTGTGATATACATTAGACATTTTGCAATCAATTATATTTTGCATCAAAATAGCCTTGAAATTCTATGGCAATGTGAACACCGGTTAAACCTGACAGTAGTATATGCTTATCTCCCATCCTCATAAACCTAGCAATTAAACTTTAAAAACAAAAGGATCAGTGTTCCTAAACTGACCAAATTCTGAACTATACCTGTACCCCTACCAAGGAGCCCTGGCCAGGGTGGACCCCATTTTTAATTTTCATCCATCTCTGATTTACCCTTGACTCACTGCAGAGGCTAATCAGTGACTGAACGGTGGGATCACACGATAAGTCCAAGCTTCTTGACAGATCTGCCATTGTGTTATAGGATTTGGACAAAATAGTTAAACTCTTTACCCTATTAAATAAATAAAAGGAAATTGCACATGATTGAAACCAAATGGGAATCTGCACTTAGGCGCTGAAGTTTCTCTCTGCACATATGGCTTCTTTGGCATGTGCGATATTGAGAACCCGTTGGATTTGTCTGGCCTGGAGCCATCTCGGCTATTTGGTGCAGCTTCTATCTGAGGACATTTGGCTTGTGTCTGCAGGTTAGAGAAAAAAATACAGTTGTCTTTCCTGTAGCTTTTTTCTTGTCTTATCTTTGCTCCCAGGCTTTCGGCTTGCACTGACCTCTATCTTTGAACTTGCTTCTCCTGTCTTCAGAATTGCAGTTTACTGCTAGGCACATGGCAGTGCCTTCCAGAGCAGCTGGAGGCGAAGGAAAACAAATCCCAAACACAGTAAATAGTACAAAGGGACGAAACTATTAATTAAATGTAAAAATAAAGCAGCCTGGCATTTTCTTTTGTTTTGAAAGAGATTTTTAAATTACCAGGTTTAACATGTACCCTTTCTCTATCTGTCATTTAGTGTCTCATGGCAAACTCAGTTTATACTTCACCAACAATAGACTTCCCACCCAAAGCAGACATACAACGGGCTTTCGTTTAAAATAATTAACCATCGCTTATTTCATAATCTTTTAAAAAAACTTTTAGAGGCACCTCATTTAATTTTTTATTTTTAATGGGTCACATCTATACTAACAAAATAACATGGAGAATTGGAATTTTCTAGAGAGAGTTGACTAATAATGCTGTATTTACTTGACTTATCTGGATAGCTGTTTTAATTCTCCTTTTTACTTTGTTAAGGTAGACATGGCCTTAGACTTCCCAAATTAATCATGTCTAAATTCATTTCAAATTTTAATTTCCAAAATATGAAAAATTCACTTGACTTTCTTCCTTTTCTTTCCTTTTTTTTTTTTTTTTTTTTTTCCTTATCCCATCTCAATCTTTCCTGGCCATAAAACCACTTTAATTTGGGCCCGTTTGTTTTTATTTGTCTGACACTGCTCTTCCCCAGTGCGGCCGCTGCATTTTTTAACATGGGATACCTGTTATTTTCATTATTTAGTCCCAACCCCTATGTCTCCCTCCTCGAAATCAGCGAGCACTCCCAGTGAAGCTGGAAGCCAGGACTCAGGCGACTTGGGACCATTAACAAGGTAAGGATTGTCCCTTTTCAAAGACTATGGTGGAATGTCAACAATATTAAAAAACAAGACAAAACAAAAACCTAAAACCATATTACTCCAATGTACATGCATCCATTATTTGATGTTTAAATGTATGATGGCTTGCTATTTTTAGTAGTATAGCAATGATTTTGAAAGCTAGAAATGATGAACTATATATTATCCTTCCTTAAGTGGGCTAATTTAGCACTGTGTGTCTTGTTTAAATCAAATCAAGCATATTCATCAACTTAGGCCTAATATTACATTATCACTTATATTATATTATCATGAATAATTATTGTGATCATCAGGCTTGACTGCTCTGGTTTGAGTCAGTCACCAAATTTTTATTACACTGTCTACACTGAAAGATTATGCAACGTCTGAAAGCAAATATAGATATTCTCTAATCTGACAACAGAAGAAATATCCAAAGGTAAAGAAGCAAAGAAAGGAGAAGGCTCACTGACATGCAGAGAGCAGTGGTAGTTTTCTTAATCTGGTTACTTCAACCAGATTCCCACACGCAGATGCCACAGGAGTGGTATAAATACGAGGGGTGGGAACTCTTGGCGGCTGGTTAGCAAGCACCCCATTTATAAAAGTCCAATGGCCTCCACACGACTCAAGCTGTTTGAGTTCATGTGGGACTATGGGTCCCGTTTTTCCATGTCTTTCAGTTTTTCATGAGACTTTAGTAATTCAGGTGTTTATCAACAGTCTCCTAAATGTTAATGATTTTGTTAAAATGTATTTGTGGGCTAGATTTGGCCCTGTGGGCTGGCAATGACTGGCCTCTATCTTTATTCTTAATGAAAATATTATAAATATATTAATAATAATAAAAATAAGATATACTCATCGACAGCACTACTAGTCTAACAATCCATTCTCTGTCTGTGTCTTTATTTCACTCCTGGTCTGCCTGATTGTTACTTGTCACCATGTATGTTACTGGGGGTGAAGTGTAAAATTTTACATTTTTCCTTTTTCACTTAACACATTCACGTAAGCATTATTCTTGGAAAACATATTGTTGTCATATAGTTCTTTGTAATTTTGGTGGACCAAAATATGAAATAGTCTAGTAACAGCCTGGGAACGTTCATTGTTTTCACGTTTTGGGGTTTATTTTCCACTTTGTAACTAGCATGTAAAACTTGAAATATCTCACCCAGCTTTGCTTATTGATGTGTCTCAGACTTGAGTATTTTGTTTTGATAGGATCTTTTGAAACCAGTGGACACTGCTTTAAATTTGAGAAAAATTAAAGTAGAAGATTTTGGGGGGCATAAGCCTGGTTTATTTTAGCAAATTGCTTTTATGATTTGGGGCAGCACATGTCTTTTCTCATCTTTTGCTTTGAACATTTCAAAAGGTCTTTGGGGGTGGGAGTAATAATAACACAGTTATGTATTGTGTGACCTCTATCTTGACAAGATCTAACATTTGTAAAAGAACTGGCACAACAGAACTGCATTCCTTAGGAGTCCATTGGCCTACCATTAAGTTAATACACTTGACCATCCCTGTGCAGCAGTGGTATTGTGTCACTGATACTTAGCTTCAAGGGGTGCATTTGACAGCATTAAATTCTATTACTGGTTTCACATTTGATGAGCCCCTTTGAAAACTTTCTAGAGAATGCTGACCTATATTGTTAGCTCTCTGGGGATAGCAACGATTATTCTTTCTTAAAGAATATCACCCTTCATTTCTTTCCCCTTCTTATATGAATTTTTTTTTTCACTTAATGAATCACTATGGAAGAGGTACTGTCTATTCCCACTCAGACAAACTCTAACTTTATTTCCCTAATAGGAATGTCTGGCAAGAGAAAGCTACCCGAGGTCAATGAGTAAATCCCTTATTCAGTGCAGTATTCATAGGGGTGCAAGAATTCACTGGAAATCAAGAAAATTGGAATTGAGGAAATGATGACTTTCAGAAACACTGAGCATGAAGTTTGCTTGAAGAGAATGCATTAGGAATAGCTAAGTAAACCTTGCCCTTGTCTTGAACTTGTAAAATTCCATGCAATTTATGTTTTTGCTTCAATAAAATAGATATGAGTGAAATTTCAGAAGACTGTTAGATTTCAGCTTTTAAAATTTTACTTGGAATGTCTTTTTCTGCAGAAAAGACATCTATGTATGTAAAAAGCAATTATTATTAACTTTATAAAACATGAAATTGGGTAAAGAACTTCATCATTTTAAAGAATATAATGAAGCATAAATTTGCCTATTTTTGGAGTTGTGAAAAATGGGAGCTATTTATCTTTGAAAATCTTTTAGAAGATAACTTAGGAATCAAATGAACACATCTGTTTAGACCTAATGGTGCTCATAAATTCTGTCATTCATTTATCAAAATTTCAAACCAAAACTATATTTTTCCGTAGAGTTAGAATTGGCAAACACTTTGTACATAACTCCTGTAAGTGGTTAATTTTCAAACTGCCATATCTAATATACCCTGTTATAGAGAAAAGGTTAAAAGGGTGATTTAAAAAATCAAGTGTTTTAAGAATCCCTTGTATTGATTTTAAGAACAACTGAGTAAATTTTAAGTAACTGAATAGAGTATAGAAATATATACTCATTATCAATTATACTACTATAATTTAATTTTTAAACCTTTCAAAGCCTAAAGTTTCATAATTTTTTTTGCAATTTCTGCTTCTGGTGTTAGAGCCTGTTTAGTTACAATTTACATTTTCAGAATTTATTTTCTTTTAATTAGCTTTGGTAGAACAATTAATCATTGCTCAGTAATTGCACTGAGCCAAGAACAACTTCTTAGATTAAAAAAATTAACTAGTACAACATGTGGAATATTAATTATTCATAAAAATATAAGAAAAAAATCTTAAACTTAACTATATGCAACTGGAATCTAGCTCAATATTAAGAGGATCCTATGTTATGATTAATTAGGATTTACTAAAAATAATTCAACACACAAAAGGTCAAAGAGAGAAAAGCATCATTATAATATGTATGTAAATGATACTTGAGAAATTTAGACGTCTATTCCCATGTTTTAAAACCTAGTAGACTAAGAATAGAAATACATTTTCTGAGTATGATAAAGAATATTCATCTCAAACCAATAACTTACATCTTTTATACACACGAGTGAAACAATGAATTCTATAGCCCCTAAATAAGAATGACTTATATGCAGTTGAATATGAATATTTCTTATCCTCAGAAAATGATGAGATATTTGAAGCTGTGTCCAAATAGGAATATCACTTGATTGTGTTATTACCCTTCTTTTTACAGATGAGGACTCTGAGGCACAGAGAGAGTAAGTGATATTCTCAGGTTCACGCAACACAGTTAAAGTGCAAGGTTTAGGCAGGTTGACTCAGGTTTCCACAATTTACATTTCCACTCTACATCACCCCTAACAACAACTGATACAAATGATATACAACCTGCTTCATACAGTTATTGTTGGAATTAAGCAAATAAATATCTGTAAAGCACTTGGAAAGGAGTCTGGCATCTCTTAAGCATGTATGAGTTTTAGCTATTAATGTTATTTTTTATACTTTGATTTAGTTATTTTTCAATGGGAAGAGATCTTTTTAGAGTCTCACAAATTATGTTGATACCATCCTCAAATTTGATACACATGCCTATATGTTCATTCAAGTGATTATGTGAAAATGTTGAACATGGCAAGTCCAAGGGCAACTCATGATCCGTGTCCCAAGAGACCACCTTCTGGGTTGCCCAGACCTTCATAGTTAACCTTCTGATGTTCAACCAGAAAAGAAGTCTAAGTGATAATCATTCAGACCACATGTGTTCTTATTCACTTGGAAGGCCAATAAGGATTGTGTGCTCATCTTGTACTTAGCTGAGATTCCTTAAAGTTCTCAGTAACAAATCTAAATAGAGACTAATGGCCTGCAGAATTCTAGGAAATGGTACTGACTTCATAAACTTCACCTCGACACAGAGCATAGGTTATACCCTGCACCATGTTTTATTCGAGGAAGAAAACTGTCAAAATAATTTCAAAGATAAAGTATGTCTAGATGTGATGACATTTTGTGTGATCCCTGTTGCAATAACAGCACAAATTCCGTAATGAGCTTTTACAAAAGTAGTCAGAAAGGGCAACTTCTAATGTTTATTGTTTGTAAGTAGCAGTTTGGAGGTGGTGGCAGTAATAGAATTAATTTCTCTCTCCTTTATTTTGACCCATCTATGGTCTTAACATTTTATTGAGTTTTACTGTTCAACCAGTTAGGACATTCAAAACCCCATATTTTATTTTTAATAATCTCTTATTATTATAGAAATAATATCCATACATTTTATACAATTAGAAAATATAGACAAGCAAATATGAAAGTCAGATTTCTACCACCAGAAATCACTCAACAATTTAGTGTATATCTTTCATACAATACATAACTTACCATATCTATGATAAATGATATCATACTATACAAACTGTTGAAATTGCTTCTCTAATAAGTTGATCTTAGTTTTAATATATTTCAACATGTTTATTTTCTACACTATCTTCAACTGTCTCAATTGCCCCCAACCTAAGATCATCGTATTCAGAATCAATGCCTATCCTCCTAGCTATCAGCATCTATTAACCAAAACTCTTAAATCCATAGATTTTTCTCTAAGGACATGAGGCCCCTTCTGAGGAGAACTAAATGCAGCAGAAGACATGTTGTCTGAAGCTCTTAACAGTAGAAAAAGGTACAAAGGGAATGGATTAGAGATCATTTCATTCAAGCTTTCTGTTTCCTAATCTGTACTTCAGGTTAAAATTCAGAACAAAGGAATAAGTATATTATACTTCATGTTATAGTATACTTTGTTCAATTTAGATATTTGACATAATCTGTCTCCTGCCTAATGAACTCTCAGATAAGGAATTTAGAATAATTTGTTTGTACTCCATTTGTGTTGACTTCACCTGGTCACCACTTTTTCTCAGTGGAGAGGAAAATGTGTTTGGGGTCACATGTGCTTAATGTCCAACAGGAAATCCTCAGGATCTTTATATTTAACTACAGTTGGTTTCCCTAGGATTCCCAGACAATATATAAACCTCAAAAACTTTCGAGTCTTTTGGTGAAGACATGATCATCTTCTAAGGTGCTCTGATGAATCAGGACTAAACGGAAACCATTAAGGAGGTTTTAGAAAAGGTGAAAAAATTCAGTAAAATAAGGCAAAACCTTGGTGGAAATTTAGTAAGACTATTCAGATTTTATATATATGAAATTATTAATATTATTATTATGAAAAGAGATATTGACAGGAAGCAACTAGCTAATTAGACTTCAGGGAGATGGAAATCACTGATTCAAGACTGGTCAGAAGGTAGTCTATGGAAATTAAAATGTACATTAAAAGTTTTCTCTTAAGTAGTAACTGATCAGTTAAAAACTTTTGATATCTTGTCATTCTGTCTTCAGGCATGTGCGCATGTATTTATAATGACATACTAAGCATCTGTTTTAGTGAGGGGTTGCTAGACTTTCCTCTAGAGAAACTGCTTGCTTGACTGAGTTTTCTGTGCAAGAATTTAGGAAAACATCCCCTTGCTCTGTTGCTCTGACAGGAAGTCTTAACTCTCTCTCTCTCTCTCTCTCTCTCTCTCTCTCTCTCTCTCTCTCTCTCTCTCTCTCTCTCTCTCTCTCTCTCTCTCTCTCTC